>PVIC010003838.1:0-66379 GCA_004025085.1 Thryonomys swinderianus | reverse complement strand
AAATGCCTGTCTGTCCTATAGTTCTATTTCTCTAGAGAACAGGGATACGCCTTAATATCTCCTTTGTCACCCCTTCCAGGGCATGCAATTAGCATCCTTCTGAAGTCATTTTCTTTGAAGATTGTTCACATATGTTCTCATGGTTGAGGGAATCCTCCTCCCCTCTAAATCTCCTTTCCCTTCTCTGAGTTGAGACCTTCTTTTCCCCTCTAGTATATCAAGATGATTGTTAGAGATATATCATGGGTTATTTTTATTAGTAAAATAAAGCTAAAGTTTTATATTAAGATATGCTTAATCCCCCTCCCTTTCTATAATACACTCCTTAGAATAGCAAAACTTTTTTTAAATTATGGAGTCTGAGTTTTATTTTCCATAGTAAAAGAGGCTGCCAAGAGCTCCAAACATCCATCCTTCTTCCCATTCAAGCCTAGAATCTGCTTTCCTTCATGCAGTTCGAACATGGGTCTTGGGTGTGTTTTTTCTTGCTCTGACCTCTGATCCTCTGCTCAATCTTAATCCAGTACCATCATTTCTACTCATAGCTTGTGTCTTGAGCAAGTCACTCACCCTTTCTGTGATGTATATTATTTATTGTAGGGGTTCTGAGCATTAAATGAGGGTCTGGCACATGGAAAGCAGTCACTGTTTATAGTTTTTACCCAGAAGAGGTCTGGGAACAATTATACAGGAAAGGATTCTGACATTTTCCCATAGCAGTTAACCATACAGAAAGATTAGACTCAAGTTATAAAAAAACATTTCTGTCTTTCTCTGGGCATGAGCAAAACAACCTATTTCCCTGTTGAAATGGTGCACAGAACCTGCTGGAGTTCCTCAGGCCCCTGTGTGAGAGCTAGGGCCCTCCCTGGCCTCCCTGGTTAGTGAACTGTGTTCAGAGACAAATGAGATCCATACCCCGAATCTCAGCTAGCTTAACCAGACTGAGTCTAGAAGTCTGTCCCCAGGCCTGCAAGTATTTGAGACCATGTCTTTTTTTTTTTTTTTTTTTTTTGAGACAGAGTCTCGCTTTATAGTTCAGGCTGGCCCTGAGCTCACTATGTAGCCCAGGCAAGCCTCGAACTCAGCAATCCTCCTGTCTCTGCCTCCCGAGTGCTGGGATGACAGGCGTGAGCCACCACGCCAAGCGAGACCATGTCTTTTGAGGAGTGACTGAAAACCAGTAGTGTGCTGTCACGTTCTCACCAATAGATCCTCTAGGGAAAAGAAGAACCTGCATTCACAGAATTTGCCAATTTCCATGGTGTGAAGACTCCCGCCACAGTCTTCTAAGAGGGGCTGACTTCAAGCTAGTAATGCTCTGTCATTAAACAAGAAGCCGCACACAGATGGGGGCAGTTGGTTCTCACCAGCCTATTTCCACAGCCTATTTCCCTTCCTGGAGCTATCTGGTCCAAGAGTGGGTGGATGAACTAAGGTGGGCCCGTCAGACATCCCCTTGCTGAAATATGACAATTTATCCCTACATATCATGGCTGGGTTGTCAAGGACAGAGTTTTCATCAAGGCAACCTCTGAGATCAGCCCCTCTTAGCTGGCCTGGCTTCCAGAGACGTGGCTATTCAGTCTTTCTTTGGATGTCAGTAGAAACCCCTCCTCCCAGTTGTGACTAACACAAGGTACCTCTGGACATTGAAAGACCCACAGAGAACCAAACCACACCCCACTGGAGGCTCTTGGGTATAGCCCCAAAATCATTGCAGTGGCATAAACAAACTTCACAAACACAGTACTCTCGTCCAGTCTGTATGACTCAGCAATGCTCATTCTTTACCCATGTGAAAACACTCACCTTTCGGAATGATTCATATCCTCCATTAAGTAACTGTTGTGTCCCCGAGGGCTTGATAAAAGCAGAATTTATTGCTGTGGAGCATACAACCTAGACAAATAGAGCTAGATTGGTGAACAAACTATAAACGTTTTTATAAAAGATTTTAGGAAAATCAGAGTCATATAAAGACATTCTATATTAAAACTCATATTATACTCTAAAAGGACATAGGGTTATCAATGCCACCTTAGTGAACTTCACTGATAATGGTGATTGCTACATCCCGTTTCCATTTTACTCTCTTGCTCACTTGCATGTCAAGAAGTCGCTCACCACTGTAATAAGAATCCTAAGCTGGGACTCAAGTGCATAGTTAGAGACCCACTGTCTCAGATACTTCCTGCCTGAGAAATGTCAGCCATTTCACCTTCCAGAGATTGGTCAGGTATTTCACCTCTTTGCCTGTAGCCTTAACGTGAAGGAGGGTGACATCTTGCATGAAATTGTGAGAGGATTAAATGACAATGTGTGTCAAATATAAAGAGCAATGTCCAGCTCAAAGACTGCTATTTAATCAGTTTCTTATTTCCATAAATAAGATGTATACAAGTCCTCATTCACTGTGTGTTGGAGCATTTTAATGGGAATATGAAGATCCACGTTTTTATCTCCATTTGCTTCCACCTCAATACGCATTGCTGTTATTATTTTATTGCTTAGAGTAATTAATTCTTATATTTATAATTCCACCATTATATCAGAAATATTGGGATAAGAAAATCCGTGGTCAAGAGATTTCCCTACGCAACTTCTTCTTTCCATCATTTCTGCTGAAAATTTTGCCACCAATTTTCTGGTTTGTTTGAATGTAATGTATATTTTCCTTGGCTGCTGTTTTAAGAAGTTGCTTTTTCTCTTATAACTTTTCAGTAGTCTTGCTCCAATGTTCTTAGGCCATGTATGTGTTTGTGTGTGTGTGTGTATAAATGTTTAGGGGTTTAAACAGATTTATAAGGTTTATAAAGTTCCTGGAAACTGTAGATTGATGTCTGTCATCAGGTGTGGAAAATTAGTGACATTTCTCTTCAAATATCATTTTTATACTTATTTTCCTTCTCACATGCCGAGACTACATTTATATTGTATTGTTCATCTCTACCACAATACTACTGAAGTTCTAAGGTAAGGCTTTGTTCCCTACAAAATAAATAGGCAAATGCTTTGACTGGGAAATCTGTGTTAAAAGTTCGATATTATTTTCAATTTGATTTTCTTCTATCTTAGCTCCTCAAGACCAGAATACTTTGATTCTATTTTGAGTCCTTCAAAAATGTGTTTATTTAAAATTATGTTTTTAATTTAAATTCTTCTCATGATTGTATTTATTTCTCAGATGATAGGCTTTGAACAAGCCTACCACATCATTGCTAAACTCTGTTATCTAAACAACTCACGTGTGTATCCACAACTCTTTTCCTAGCCCTACGCACACCCTCAAGGATAGAGCCTTAACTCCATTCCCTGAGCACTGTCACGGATGCACTGTCATGAATATGCCATATTTCCTAAAAGGGTGATGATACAGGGAACCCAGGATTGAAGGAAAGATTTTTTTTTTTTGAGACAGGGTCTTGCTTTGTAGTTCAGGCTGGCCCTGAGCTCACTATGGAGCCCAGGCAAGCCGCCGTGAACTCAGCAATCCTCCTGCCTCTGCCTCCTGAGTGCTGGGATTACAGGCGTGACCCAGCACGCCTGGTGAAGGAAAGATTTTTATCACTTGTGATCTCTAAAGCCTCTACAAAATTTAGCTCTGTTGTGGTGCTCCTTTCTTTTTCTTTGCTCTCCATACCTCCTCTTTTGTCAAATGTATCAATAGGAGAAATTTGGAATTTTTGTGACTATCATTTAACATTCTAATATTTGAGTAAAATCTGCCTATGAGAAGATTTTCAACATGAGGCAAGCTAAATATTACAGTTATTTGTGTTACTGGAGGAGATAAAGTGTTTTCACATATATTATCTCAATTAATCCAGGAGTATATAAGATCAGTATAAAAGCCCCATTTTATAGGTGAGCAAACACCCACTCAAAGAATGTAAATAATTTTCCCACGATGACAACCAAGAATTTAGCTTGATGGAAGACTTTCCACACTATATTTTCCAGAAAACAGAGCTTGAGCGAAAGCTTGGTGCCAACTCATTTTTGTTTTCACAACCCCAGGGAAGCGAGAGGGAGAAGAGAAGCGAGGGAGTGAAAGAGGAAGAGAAAATACAAGTTAGTGGGTCGTGACTTGGCCATCGCTTGAAGCCAAGTGACACATCTTCAAAGGATGTGTATGAAACTTTGCACAGTGTGGCCTAAGTTCAGTACAGTCAAAGCTCATAAGCTGTGGGTGCCTTTGCATTTCCCAGTGGTCCTTCTGGTTGAGTCTGGAGAAGCTAATTCCAAAGCACCTATGGAGCCATTCTCAGGGCAAACCAAGTGGAGCAACACTCTCAGCGCTCGCCTGGGCCTTGCTGGATACCAGGCCAGGGCGCTGCGGGTCTGGGATATCATGCAGTTTTATGACAGCAGGCAAACCACTTCCCAGAAAGGGAGGAGCAGGTCGGGATGGAAGAGGGCCAGGGCATAGGAGGCTCTATCATCGTGTTGTGGTCATCACGCCCATGTGGGTAAGGAATTACGACGTGTTTGCTGTTCAGCTGTGCACATCTTAGCCATCGTGTTTCACTCAGCCTGCAGTGACCAGAGCCCCTGACACAGACGTGGCCACAGAGCACTTGGCATCAGTTCTGGGAGACCAGAGGCCAGCTGGGCGGTGGGGCAGGATCATGTCTGGGCCGCCAGCCCCCTTCCGAGTCTGCACCCGCCTCAGGAGGCAGACCCCTGACCAGGAGGAGATGTCTGTGAGAGGGCATCTGAGAAAAGTCAGTGCAGTCCTCAGGAGAAAGATCGCAAAGAGGGCAAAGAAGGTGAAACTGTCTAAGGCCAACTAGTAAGGAACTGGCAAGTGAGCAGAGACCAGGGAAGCATGACACTTGCAGATAACAGGAAAAGGTGGAGTGTGCATGTGCTTCTGCATGTGTGTGCACTGGTATGTGTATAGTCGCATGTACATGCAGACATGTGTGCCTTTGCTTATTGTATATGCATGTTCATGTGTGTGTGTGTGTGTGTGTGTGTGTGTGTGTGTGTGTTGGGGGTGATCGATCACGGCAAAAGTAGGTAAGAGCCACTTCACACAGGGACAAGTTAAAATGTGTGTTTATTTGCAGAATATCAAGGGGGATTCACTTGATCCCACTGGGTCTCAGGCAGATCGCAGTGGCTACTATAAGAAGAAAGGACTAGAGCGGGGAGGGGCCTGGAAGCAGAGACACTTTTGCTTTACTCCAGGCAAGAAGTTATGGTGGCCTGGTCCAGGAAGTGGTGGTGGACACGAACAGTCCAGAGGTAAGAAATTTTCAGAGGGTGTGACTGATTTCACTTCTGATCCGTGGTCACTGGTCCAAATACATGTGAAGAAAACTTCATGTGGTTCATGTGAATTCCCAGGACTTTGCCTGCTCCAGCCTTCTCTCTGTTTTCCTTGTTGTCAATGAACTGTGCTGCCATTGGGGTGAAACTTATTTTATAAATACACCCTCAGACTGAGTGCTGTATTAATCGGGGTAATTAAATGTTAGTTGATCTAAAGTGCCCTAAAGAACCCGAAGTGTCAATGATTTAAGACAATATTTTTTTTCCTTGACATAAAGCCCAGCTGGTTGGGCAGATGACTTTTCTCCAGTTCCATTCAACTCACAAATCTAGATGTCTTTCAATTAGTGGCTCGCATGACTCCAGGGCCTTGGAAATCCTCTACTCTATCTTATGTATCCACCCACCAGATAACCAAAGGGAAAAACAGAAAATTGTGTGAGACATTGGAAAGGCCATGCATAGAATCAAAACAGATCATTGTTTGGGGCCAGTGGACAGCTCATATTCCGAGTTTGGAAAATAGTTTGTGCATACAGAGTGAAATAAAATATAGAGAATAGCTAAGCTAGATTCTGCCATGATAAGAGCACCAGCTGGATAAATCAGGAAGCAGATTCACTTGAATGATACTAATTTGTCTTAACCCATGATGCTGTAAAGGTTTTCTTCTCTCTTTAATAACCACAAATACAAATACAAACAGAGACTTCCAAGTGTGTTTAAGGCTCACTTCTCTGCCTGGATTTGTCCCAGCCCAGGTAGGGTAAATCGTGAGGAGAATGACAATGGGATGCCAATGTTCACAGCTGGAGGAGACGGTGCACCTTCACTTTCAGTTTAATGTAGCTACTCATTAGACCCTACAAAACTTATCCTACCACTTACAGGGTTGTTGCAGGCAAAGACTGCTCTGTGGTCCACCATGTATGGGCGGGTTTTCAAGACATCCAACTCTTGCGGAAGAAAAGAATGAGAATCTTCCAGGTCATGAAGGGGAGGGCAAGAGAGGCAAAATCTGGGGGCACAGAAGACGGGTCACTCCTTGCCAGACAGCAAGAGAGGTGTCTGTGAGGCTGAGCTAATTCCTTCTGAGGTGAACTCTGGTGGACCAAAGCATAGGTTCTGTGGTTCTCTTTTATCCACATGGTGTCCTGATCTAGAAGTCCAAGCTCTAAGGGCTATTGCCCATTGGAAAGTTCCTTTACCATTTTAGGCTTCCATTTTCTCCTTTCTAAGTTGAATTTGACATTCTTCAAAATTGCTTTTGACTGTAATCTCCCCTACCTCTGTAGAGGAATACTGGAAAGAAAAGATGGAGAGTACTTGAGAGTTCTTGCCTCTATCTTTATTTGAAACATCTTAGAGATATTAATGCTCCCAGAAAGGGTTGGGATTTAATTTGATATGGAGCAAATTATAGTCTAACGGTGAAAGAGTCTCATCTAAACTGACACATGCTGTATAGCTAGATCCTTGGCATTGTACAAACTGACCTTTCACCTGACTTGGAAAAAAAAAAAACAACACATTCATGAAAGTGCTAGTCCCATAGTTGAAGAGGAGCCCTTCATGCCCTGAGGTCACAGCAGAGTCTGGGGACCTGGCTGCTGGCATATGTCCATCTATAATCAGGGTTCCACCAGGTGCCATAGAAACTGCAAAATAATGCAAGTCATGAGGTTGACTCACCAGCAAGTCAAAAGAGAATGCATTAAAGAAGCAACACGGCTTTAGCCAGAGTGTAGAGTAGACACTGGTTGTCTTGGCTACACTTTGTTATTTGTTGTGATGAAATTCTCTGATTTCTCTGGAAAAAAAAAAAAACAGCTTCCCTTCTTCTATGTTGTACAGTTTTGTTGGGCTTGGTTCTATTCACTGGCCCTCATTGAAAACCAATCTCCTTATTGAGAAGAGTTGGTTTGAAGATGACCAATGATGTTTCTTGAGTCTGATGAAAGGAATATCTCTAGCAAAGCTTTCCATAGCAAATACTTGAGAAGGAAGCTATAGAGAGGGACAGCAGTTAAGAAGGAAGAGAAACTGAGTTCTGTACCCCTGTTGATGTCAGAGCTGTCATTCCTAAGCCCTGCATGACCAGTAGATCCTTTATGCCCTTCCTGATTGCAGACATTTTAAAGGATCAGGGGACGATTGTCTCTTGGAAATGAAAGAAAATCTGGTTAATGTGGAGATTATGGGATTGCCTTAACTATTTGAGCAATCATTATTATAATTGCACTGCTGTAAAGTCTTTCCCGAGCTCCTTCTAGCTACTTCACAAATATTAGCTTCTTCTCTCTTAACAATTTACAAGAGGTATAATTATCACCATTATATGGTTGCAATCACTAAAGTTCTGTTATACTGAGTAACTTGACCAAGGTCAAATTGCTTATTAGTAGTGAAGCAGGAATTCAAACCCTGTTTTGTTTACATCAAAGGCTATGGGCTTGTCACTCTACCACATGATTTCTTCTGAAGAGAGAGGTCAAATATGCATGAGGACAAAGAAAAAAAAAGAGGACACAGTTTGTTTAACTATCCAGCCATCGAAAGGATTCTGCCTACAGGATACAAACATGAAGGAAGGGGTCTTTATTATATGAAAGAAAAAAGGAAGAATGCTTGAAAAGAATGCTGTATTTACCTAAACAGAAGGAAAGAGAATAAGCAAAAGTATCTTTTATACCTACCATTTTGTTAGGACATTTTGGTGCATTAATGGAAATCAAGCAGAACTAATTTGTTACAAGGACAGAGCAAACCTCACAAAGCCAACGTTGGAGATTTAGCTGAATTTCAGGGAGGACACAGAAATGAAGTCCAGAAGAACCTCGCCCTTTAACTATCTCCATTTTGCTCTGTTCAATCCTTTTCCTCCTCTGTGGATAGGCTTCCTTCAATCCAGAGGGCAGAAGCTGGCTGTCCTTCCTGGTTGCCATGTGGTCCAGATACTCTCCTTCTCCAGGGCCTGACTCCCAATGTCAGTTCCCACTTGGCCACTTCCAGATGGCTCAGGGGAAGGTAGTGGATGGGCTTGGTGGGGTTAACCGCCCACTGCGGAGTGCTCAGCCCTGGGTATCCACTGGAGCAAAGCAGGAGGGAGCTGTGCCAAGCCGTGGGAACCAGAGCTCAACTGGGAAGCTCTGGGGTGTGTGATGTTTGGAGCCCTATCAGGGATCGAAAATGTGTCAGTGGGTGTCGCCTCCCTCCGATGTCATCTTACCTGTGGTTGTGTATCATATCTTGAGAAGGGGGAATTTTCCCTTGAAATGGGGCATTTCTGACGGGCCCTCTCAGTTCAAAGACTCCTTGAGATTGGTTTAGGTCTATTAGAGACTTAAATTACATCTCTCTCTCTCTCTCTCTCTCTCTCTCTCTCTCTCTCTCTCTCTCTCTCTCTCTCTCTCTCTCTCTCTCCTTCTCTCCTCTTCTTCATTTGTGTCTCCTGTTCTTTTACCCTGTAAGGCTATTCTTGAACATGTGTCCTACACTGGAATTCCACTTGAAGCTTCTCTTTGGAGAACCCACACATGACATATCAATTCCACTAAATGTTTCAGAAGGAAGGCGCTAAGTTAAGATTACAGAGTTGAGTAGTCCATGTTTGGCCAGGACTCCATTTCTGGTGGTAGCTGGAACCCTGATGCTCTTGGTACTGGGTCAAACAACTGGTGATGAGCCAGGATGGCTACCCATGAATGCATGTACATTAGTTGGTGTGATACGTCAAACATTTGTAAACATAGGGTGAAAGGTAAGTCTACCAACCTCAGAATGGGGTGGCTATTGCTAAGCTGGGCTGAGAACAGGAAATGCAACCGAAAAGGCAAGATTAATGGGCAAGAAGAGCTCAGCGTGAGAGCCAGGTGCATCCTGGGTGGCACATGGACAGGCTCTCATTTCCTGCAGTAAGACGGTGGAGAAGGCTGAGGACTAGTCAGAGCATTTGAGCTCACTTCACTTAGGTGGCCACCGATGCTGAAGGCAGCTATGCTTGCCTGGGAGGGACCTGGCAAGAAAAAAAATTTGCTGGGTGGGAAACGCCACCAAATCTGGACCCTCCAGATGGCCCTGATCTTCTGGGGTACCACCCCCCCCCCACACACACACACACCATTAAAAGCTGAAACCCATTTGCTTAAATGCAGTACCCAGGATTCCACTGCAGCGGAACAAGAGCTGCCCCCACCCCCCCACCCCCCCCACCCCGGTTCCAAGCTGGCTGGAGGTTTCTATCTATGGAAGGTTAGAGGGTAAAAGATTTGCCTAAAGCAAATTGATAATACTGCCAAGTTCAGATCCACATATATCTGTCTTCAAAACCATCATCTTCAGACTTGTTTGTATCCTGCTGTGCCTATTTAATACGGATTTTTGTAACTGATCTCTTGCAAAGTGTCTCAATTACAAGCAGAGGAAAGCCAGGCTGGTAGACATCAGTTGAAGGGTGTAGCTAGAATGCTACAGTCAGAACAGTGTGTGTAAGATGATGACCTAAGTGTCTGTGAGTTGTTCATTTATTCTTTAATTTACTTATTTAACAAACACGTATTAAGCTTTTATTCTGTGCCAGCTCTTGGAAAGACGCTAAGCATGGATTGACACAGCAAGGGATAACGCTTAGATTCTGATTTCCAACATGCAGGGTCCAGCAGGAGAGAATGATATGTAAACAGATAGTGAAAAAAACCATTTTAAGGTTGGTTACAACTTCTGCCGATAACCCATAATTGTAAGTGAACATTATTTTTGAAGATGGAGGATCATGGCGCTGCTGTGTTCTGAGGGTCAGTCAGACACTGGCATCTTCCTGTGCAGAACCGGTCGTACAACTGATAGTCTTGCCTTTCTCTGCACAACGTGTCCTGGCGTGAGCCCCAAGTGCTGGTAAACACATCCAGATGTGACACATGGAGTTGTGCTCGCTATTTTTCATCTCTTTATTTTCCCCCCAGTATTGGTTACCAGCGATCTGCTATTCTACTCTGAGGGCTCTTATCAGGACTTCTAGTGGTGAGACATTCATGGTAAAAGGCAAACCCAGTGCTTTTAAAGCTCAGCAAGATGAGGATGATAAGAAGGATTAGAGATACAGCAGGAAGGCAGAGAGAGAGACTTGATACTCAACCAACAAATGAATACATCACTGTTCCCCATTCCAGAGCTGGTGGCCCTTAGTAGCCCTGACTACGGGGATTTAATCTAGTCTGTGTGTGCAGGACAGGTCCAAGGCTGGCCACAGAGGTCATCCATCATCCAGCGGGGACGCTGGCCTGCATCGCCCAGGCAGGACAGTGCAGGAGGTGAGGTACCAGGAGAGCGAAGCCCGTCTGGCTCTTTGGCCTAGAAGCGTCTTGCTGACAGGCTTGTGCAGTGCCTTTATTTGTCAGGCAAAGCCTTTTTTGGCTGATGTCAGTTTACTCTCCTGCATCTGCTTTTGTTCCACCTTCATCTTGCACGACCTGACACCCTGTAAATCAAGGTAACAAGTCACCGTGTTCTCCACGCCTGCTGTACCTCCGACAGCTCAAAAATGGCTCAGAAATTCCCCTTTACCTGAAATGAGGCAAAGGCCTCTCGCCCTCCCCTCGAATCCCATGTCTGCTCACTGCCTCCTGCCTGCCAGGGCTGCTGATTCTTCTTCCCCGAAGGCTCCCTCCATAGTTGGTCCTCACTGGAAGCCCTTGGTGCCCAGAGATGGGCCACCACACGAGGCTAGCCCGTGGCTGTCGTCACCCAGTCTGGCCTTGGCGAGGCTCTGTCAGCTGAGGAATTAATGATTCGTTGAGGGAAATAATGACTGAACCTGTCTGCTCCAGGCTTCATGGACCGTTTGCAAGTGGCTGCATGGAGAACGAGGGATATGATCCCCAACTGTTCTCTAGAATGGGTCAGCGAAGGGTCTTAAGGCGTGGATTTTAAGGACTTGGGCTCACCTCAAGTGAAGGAACTGGGCTTCCTGGGCATTTGGTCCTCTCTGCAGATGGCCTACTGTTCGGACCTCTGGACAGAAGGTCCCTTGAAACTCTCATTTTGTACATCTGATGAACTAGACTTTTTTTTTTTTTTTTTGGTGGTACCAGGATTGAACTCAGGCCCTTGTGCTTCCAACGTAGATGCAGTACCACTTGAGCTAAACCCCCAGCCCCCTAATGAACTAGATTTTGCTCTGTTGCCTGCAGGAAGAAAAAGTGGGGCTCTGTCCCCAGAAGTCGGGGATCCTTCTGTGGGTGCTCCCTGGATGCCAAGGGCTCCCTAGATTTGCCCCAGCTGTCATCTGCAAACCTGGAGATATTTCACACATTCTCTGACACTGTCCTGACGCAGCCTGCTTCCTGTGGTATTTAGTATTTATTCAGCCCCACCATTTCAAAGCTTCTACCACCAGGGGGATGTTCCCTTACGCTTGCTTCCGCTGGATCCTACGAACTCACGAATGCATGGAGAGTCTTCGCCTGCCTTCCTCATTGAAGTGAGACTCGATTCAGCTGGGCAGGGCTCTCTCCCTGACAGGCCCTGGCTCGACCTTTGGAAAGATAATTGGGTACACAGAAATTTTCCTTTTAACTAATTAGCGACTTCTCTAGAAAAGTTTTGCAATCCAGGAGCTACTGGTAGATGCCACAGCGTGGAGAACTGACCACAGAAGTAGACACAGCCTTTCCAGAAAGCCTAAACACATCATGGGGCAGAGAGGAAGTGAGCAACATTCTCTGAATGCTGTGCTAGGGGTTTCCTCCCTGTTGGCCCCGGGCTGGGCTGTGGTAACTCTTCGCCGGCAGATGGAGAGGGTGCAAATGGGAACAGAGGTGTTGGCCTGCTAGCCAGGGTCACTGATGATGGGAAAAAGAGTTTCTGGATTTGAGGGTACCCCACCTGCAACTTCCTGACTTCCAACCGGCGGCCCAGTCCTAGGAAAATCGCTTCTCACTGGCCCCTGACATGTATTCACCTCAGAAACCATCCCTAGGAACCTTGTCTTGTCCCTCCCCGATGCCAGGCTCACATGCTTTGCTCACAGACAGTTGGCCAAAGGGAAGCATACCCAGCCCCACCCTGACACTTGAAGTGTCTTCTGGTTTTTGTTTTTGTCTTGGTTTTTTCCTGCTCCTGCAACATTCTGCCTGCTGAGAAGGAGGCTGAGCATCAGAGCGTAGCCTTGGACCTCACTGTGGGCAGGTCTTCTGCCCCTCTTCCTTCTGGTCTCCTCCCGGCCTGGTGGAGTACACAGCTAACTGGATCTGGGGCATACTGTGTCCCTGGCCAATGTGCTGTCTTCCTGGGATCCTTCTTCTTGGGCTTTCTCTTCCAGGAACCGGACTGCGGTTCCAAATCCAGGGAGGGTAGAGACCTCAGAGCTGGGTAACTGGCCAGCACAGTCACTGCAGCCTCCTGCCATTGTGATCAGTGAGAAGGGACCGACTTATTCCTGAAGTGGAACTTTATCTCCTCCCATTTGCCGCGATGTGTCTCATCCCTGGGCCCTCTGGGATGAAGGATCACTGTGAATGTGAGTTCAGGGATCACCAGGCAGGTGGGCTTCATACGGTCAGAGTGGCCGTGCATTCTTTGTAGCCATGCTGAAGATGCCCACGTGGAGAGGGAGGGACAGGGAGACTCAGCATAGCTCCTGCTGCAAGGCAGTGACGCTCCTGCTGCCAGGCTCCTGTCCATGGAGACCGGGCCCCTGACCTAGCCTGGCTACCCCAGGAATTTCCATCCAGAGGGACTTTGTCCTGGCTGCAGCCAAGAATGCACAAGTTCTTGGACATAAACTTATCACCAAACAAGTAACAGTGATGGCTGTCAGTGTGGTTTACGACAGTGTAGTCACCAAAACTGTACCAAGAGGGATGCCCACAGAGG
Organism: Thryonomys swinderianus; assembly: GCA_004025085.1. Lineage (NCBI taxonomy): Eukaryota > Metazoa > Chordata > Mammalia > Rodentia > Thryonomyidae > Thryonomys > Thryonomys swinderianus. The sequence continues at coordinate 53,227 of PVIC010003838.1, read as the reverse complement.
TACAGGATGGGCACTGCCTTTTCATGGAACCCAAACCACTGGAAAAGATGAGGGCTGGGAGGGGGGCCTCTGAAGGCAGAGATGAGGTGGCTCAAGAGGCCCTGAGTACCCGGGCGACCCTCTCTGGAGCCTCGGGAGACAGTGGGGTCTGAGCGGATCCACGTCTAGGCCGGGAGGTCTCAGCCAGGTTGTCATTTCCCAGCTTCCGATTTCTTCAAATTTAGACATGATCATTGTTTCTCCATGAGTTTTTTTTTGTCTAACTGTGCTTGTCTACTGAATATTCATAAAGCATAAACCTTAAGCGATTCAAGAATTGAGTCACTAAGGCATCGTCTCTGTCGATCAGTCGCCTGAACCTGTGTGACGTGGTTGCATGACATGAGTGGAGACGGGCTGCTGCGGAAGCCTCAACAAGGCGCATGCGCCTGGGGTCTCGTTCACCCTCGCCACCCTCAAAGGCAGAGCTCAGTCTGGGAGGGAAGAAGATGTGTGAGCAAATGCCCAGCGCTCTGGCCATCCGGGGGGACCATTCCGAGATGTTTTCTGTGCAGTTATTGACTCGTTCACGAGGCCACCTGGCTGCTGGTGTCCCTTTGTCTCCCTCGTACACCTTCCCCTCCGTCGTGGTCGCTTCCTGGGTCTGCCATCTAGATGAACCATCTATGCCCAAGTCCCCCTCTTACTTGGAGTCTGTAGGGGGCAGAGCAGTAGGTGCCAAGTCAGGTGTTAGGGTCAGTCTGTCCCTCGAAGCCGGTCAGAAGGCCCACGACGCTACATTCTCTCTTCCCCTCCTGGAGCATATGAGGGGTTTCCATGGCCTGCTCAGCACCACGACCCCCACACAGAGCCAGGCATCACCAGAGGGCAAGAGCTATGTCCTTCAACCTTTAAAATGCCTGGAGACAGGATGAGGATGCTTTTGGAACAGTGTCATCGCAGTGTGCAGCATGGACCTAGTTCTGCACTCTCGGCCTGGAGCTGGGACCCCTGGACAAATCTCACTCTGACTCCGAGGAAATGGGTGAGAAGGTGGGGACAGGCTCACAAGGAGCCGGGGTATGGAGCAGGCTGAGCACAGCCCTGGCCCCTGCCTTGATCCTGGGCCTCCAGGGCCCACTCGAACACGCATAGCAAGTTCTTCTGCCCCCTTCCCAGGGCCCGGGTGCCTGCATTATAAGTGTTTCTTTGGAGAGAAAACAATAAAAAAACACCTGTCAAATAGATGAGAGGAAAGAAGTGCAGATTTTAGACACTGAGCCAATTCAAACACCACCATGTCCCCAGACTCTCCTCTGCAAGGCCCTCAGGAAGATTTGCTGAAAACCGGCTTTTTGTGATGTTTATCAGCCCTTGGTGCCCTCTGTGGATCGGGCACCAGCCCTCTTGCTTGGAGAAAAGCCCTGTGCACAAACCCGTAGCCGGGGACACCTCAGGGATTCTTCAGCCTCCAGAGAGCTCATGCCTGGGGACCCCTCACAACCGTACCTGGAGCCAAGGACCCAGGAGGACAGCGGGCACCTGGTCTCACACACACCTTGATGAAATTTACAGTCAGCAGACTTGGGAGCACCCCTCGGGCTCCCCGACCTCAGACAGCAGGACCAGCAGTGCCCACCCACGCTGCTGTCCAGGTTGGGGACCAACAGGCTTTAAAAAGAGAGGTTTTCAGCTGTAATTTGTAGATCATAAAATCCACCCATTCTAAATGTACGACCTCATGCTTTTTTAGTCTACTTACAGAATTATGCAACAAGTTCCAGAATCTAACTTTAGAACATTCTCATCGCCCTAAAAAGAAACTTATTGTCCCTTGAAGCATCACTTCCCATCTCTGTCTCCCCCCACTTAAACATTGTTTTATTTTCTGCCTCTATAGATTTCCTTTTCCCTACATACCATGTGGATGAGATTCTATGTGGTACAATGCAGTTCCTTATGAAGGATTTTTTTTCCCATTCAGGATCATAGCTTTGAGGTTTTCTGTACTGTAGGAAGCAAGCAAATTTTCTGTCCTTTTATTGCTCAGTTGTATGCCCAGGGCCAATCGGTTAAGGTCACAGAATTGTGTGTGTGCGTGTGCACATGCGTATGTGTGTGTGTGTTCAGAAGTCGAAGCCACGTGAGGAGGATTGAGGTGGATTGCTACACTGTGAGTCTTTTTATTGTCCTCCCTTCTTCAAGGTTCAGGTGACCTGTGCGTGTGCAAAGGCGCCAGGACAGCTAAAGAGGGCAAGGAAGGTAACTGGAATGCTTTCTAATGCAGCAGCAAGAGCTTCCCCTAACAGCTCCCTTTGCCCCTTGGCACCTTTCCTATATTGGGCACCTTTCAAGTCCTTGGCATCTTTCCTGTGAAGACAAAGGGATTCTTCAGTCATTGGTGCTATGGGATTTCTCAGTTTGATCTGCCTGAATTCTAAAGCTCAGATACGCTTATTCTCATCCCAAACTCATGGGCAGATGGTCACCTGGAGCTCTATCGGGTCACAGGGGGTCTGGGATCGAGCTGAAATGGAGGTCGGTGAGGGGCCTTGTGAAGTGCAGCCCTGAACCCCCAGCCCCAGTGAGTGGTGCTTGTGGAAATGTGAGAAGTATCCAGACATGACTCTTCCTCAGCTGGGATCCAGTACAGCTAGTGGTCTAAAGGAGCACCCAGAGGGAGTCCAGGAGGGGTCCCGGGGGGCACTGGGACAGCTAGCAGGCCACACATCCAAGGCCTTTCTGTCCAAACTCGGGTGTCCCAAGGCTATTCCTGAGACAGAGAAGCTGGACTCATACAGATTCCAGGACCTGTGACAGACCAGGTGACTGAGTTACAGTTCACAGAGCACTGTGCAGATGTGGGCTCTGCTCAGAGAGCAAATCCAAAGAGGAAATTCATCACTTACTTAATCCAACTAATATCAACCAGGAAAACTCTGCTGGACCTGGGGAGCAGGGGCCCGCTGCCATGCCTCAGCCTCGCATTTGCTCTGTGGATACCAGGGTGTGGTGACGCCAGCCCTGACTGCCCTCCAGGGGGGACGATCCCTCTTGCTCAGGCTCCTGAGTGTGCTGCTGACCAATCTGAGGAAGTTGGAGTTGATTTCTTTCTTGACATTCTAAACATTTTTTTATTTCTCCAGCTTCTGGTCTCTGGGGTTTAATGACTAGGGTTAAACACTAGGAAGGAAGCAAATTCATGAGGCATTCCCCTCATCTCTCTGATGCCCTCAGCTCTATTAGCCCCAGTCTGTTCTCTTTAATATTCCCACTATTCCAGCAGCAATTTAATGGTTCTTGTATTAAATACTGGCAGTGAACTTTCCTCGTTATCATTCTTATAAGAACCTCTATGAATAACAACAGAGTGTGTATTTCCAACTTCAGTCTCACTTTAATCAGGACGGGGTTGCTGTGGGTGATTTTGAAAGAGATGACCCTGCTTTGTAACTGTAGCACTTCTGGCAAAGACCTTCTCTACTTTCTTGCTTTTCATCAGTTAAATTAACTCCGCACAGTGTAGTCCTTCACCCTCTCTGGGCTGGCAGCCCGGATGCAGATCAAAGGCTTCCAGGATGTCTGGTCCTCGAGGGCCCCTAGAACCCTTCCTGTAAGAAAATGCAGAAGTCCCGGACGTGCAGGGCAGAGCCTGGGGGCCGTCCACTCACGGCATGAGTGCAGGCGAGGGTGGCTTTCCTGTTTTAGCTAAAGAAGGTCCGTGCAAGTCAGGAGCTCCAGGAAATTTCTCCTTACCTTGTGAGCAAAGCGGTTTGGCGCCAAGTCCACCTGTGTCTAAACATGAAGCTGATTGTTTAATTTCCATGTCTCAGTTTCATTGTTTGTGAATGGAGTATCATAATATTGACCCCACATGGTGTGGAGGCTGAACTGGGATAACAGATGGACATGCTGAGCGTTTCTGGGACAGTGCTCTACAAGCCGTAATTATAGTTTTAAGTAACAGCAGTATCCCAGCAGGCCCCAAAGATAGGCTCATTCAATGCTATTCCACACCATTTCCAACTTGGCTTTACAAGCAAAGCACTGCAAAGCCTGATTTAAAACAATAGTAAAGAAAATTCTCAGTCCTTAAACTCTTTTGCCTTCAGGCTCCTTCTGTGAGCCAGGACCTGCTGGTGGTTTGGGCAGGGGCTGGTGAGTGTAGGGTCAGGGCAGTGCCGGAGAAACAGACCTTCCTGTGAGATGGTGTCTGGGTTTCTGGGGCAGTTTCCAGCACTTGGCTCCCTAGTGTCACAGGAGCCCCAGTGTGTGTGTGTGTGTGTGTGTGTGTGTGTGTGTGTGTGTGTGCATGTGTGTGTGGGTGTGGGTGTGGGTGTGCAGGTGTGCACGTGTGATCATGCTGAGTTACAGTTGGCCTCTCTCCTACCTATGTTACTTCTGGACATAGAGATCCCAAGTCTCATTTCTACTTCTTCCAGGTATTTCAGCTAAATCTTTAATCCATTCTGTGCTATCAAGTTAGCTGGAGTTGATCCTTTTTAAAAAAATCTGACCAATACAATCATTCATATCAATTTCTCTGCTTAGAACTGCTACCAGAAACGTAGAACTGTTTTTTATGGTATCAGGGATCAAACTTGGGACCTTCAGCTTGCAAGGCAGGGGCCAGAACCACTGAACTAAATCCCCAGCTCTGGCACATGTTGGGAATATGCCTCCAGATAATTTTTGTAATTTGCACTGACAGAATGACCTCTGTACTCTTTTTTTTTTCTTTCTTTCTTTTTAAGTAATCTCAACAAGACTTCTGCAAAAGGCCGTGAGTACACTCTAGCATGAAGTAGCATGTACGCAAAGACTCAGCAGGCTCCTTTTATTTCCTGGTGAGAAGCAACTGGCCTTCTCTCCACTGGCTGGTTTGAAGGTTCGTAATCTGATTGGCTAGTTAAAGCAGCCTAGAGTTGCTGGGTGGGGTTACTACAGGGGGAAAGGGTGGGGGTATCAGGAACTGAAAGTTCTTGGCTCTTGATAATTTATCATTGGAGGTTAGTTATGTTCCCAGAATCTAAGCTGAATAAACATTCCCCGTAATTGTGGTAAAAGGGGCGGAGAGGGCAGCTTTGGGAGGACTAGAGTTTAAAATAGAGCCACTGTCTTCATATTTGATACACAAACCAGTCTATGTACAGACAGTCAAAAATGAAAGGATCACTATGGCTCATTAATGTGCACACTTTATTTTTCACAGACAGAGAAACTGAGCGCCTGTTTGCGGGCGGTGACTCCTCAGAACCTCAAAGGTGCAAGCTCAGTATCTAGAGCATTGAGTGTTTGCTCCAGCTGTCCAGGCAGTGTGCTCATGTAATTGTTACAAGGGTCCGGAGGGATAGACTTCATCGTCCCTTGACAGGAGGGAAGAGCCAAGCACACACTCCATGGCAGGGCTGGGGATTTGCATGGATCTGACTCCTGACTCCCTGCTTTTAATCTGAGCACTTGGCTGCCTTCTGTGACTGGCTTCTCGTATTACCCCTTCACAATCCTAATTGGTTTTAAGGCAAATAGGAAAGAGGGAGGAGATGGTAACTGGAAATAGTGCCGTTTCTGCATCGAGCAATGCTGCTGGGTTGCTGAGTGAAGACAGAGTGTCATGAGGGTTAATACTGCGAAAGGTGAAGGTACACTAGTGAAATAGACATAGGTCCACTGAGCGGGGGGACTGGCCGTTTCCATGGAGCAGGCAGCATCTTCCATTCGTGTAGAGAAGGAACCAGACCATCTCTCCACACCTTCCCTCTCTCTTGCCTCTACCCAACCCGTCCTCTTTCAAAAGAGAAAAAGTGTTGATGGGATTAATCCGATGGTGGGTACTGGGTTTACTTCACTAGTGCAAAGCAGATGCTTCCTGCTCAGCAGCTGGGCCAGATCTTTTGATCTCTTTGTTTTCCCCTCCTAACTTGGTGGTTGCACTAATATAGGTCATGAGCTCATGCGAAAGGCATAGGAGTACAGAACACCAGCCTGTTGGAGAGCTCACGTGACCCGTGAGGCAGGAGACCATGAGAGAAGATCGGACCAGTCGCCCGTTCACTCAGTCCCTGCTACCTACCCGGATCCCACACAGAACTAAAGCTAGAGTGCCCGCTTTAGCTTCTTTGCCTTATTGTGTCCTCATCTTTCTCATTCCCTAGGTTCAGATGTCCTTTTAGTGCCTTCTCTGTTTAAATACACGTGACACAGTGATTTTCGCAACCTTTGATTCAGGTAGACCTGCGCCTCATCCCATCTCAGATTAGCCCACAAACGAAACACCTGTTGTGGCCATAGTCCAGGCTGTGGGTTTCATTATCATTAAACCACTCAATGGTCAGAGAACCCAGTGTGTTAGGCTTCTACAGTAGGTAGGGGAGGCCGAAACACTGCTGAAATGTCCGGGATCACTCAAGGTCACAGAAGTAAGGGCAACCTTCTGACAGTGGTGCTGATCTCCTTGGATGGAGAGTGATGCACCTTTACATCCTTGGCCTTGGAAAGAGTCACCTGAAACTAACCGGAATATCCTATTAAACAAGTGTCCATAATTCTGATCTCAGGCTGGCTGGTGCTCCTCCTTTGGCTCGGGACCATCTCGTGTTGTTGGAGAGCTTTAAAGACAACATGGAAACCCCATGTTGCTCTCGCCAGTGGCAATGAAATATAGGCTTGTTCAAGCACTTTGCTTCTACCTCCTAAGGTGGGTGGACAAATCTGTCTAAGCTCTGATTACTTGTGGGTCTATTATCCAAGAAATGGACAGCAAAAAGATCTTGCAGGAAGGCCAGTCCGTCCTTCCCCGGAGCTTCAAGCTGTGCTCAGATTCCAAGGTTTATGAGGGCCAGGGGCCAACACGAATTATGTGTCATCCCATGGGAAACTCAGGTGGGAGAAGGCAGGTGGACCACATAGCACGTAAACTGAATTCTGAGCCTAATTCCCTTAGGCTCGGGGAAAGGAGCTTGCTGGCTAATTAGCAGCACCTGCCATAATCCAGGCCCAGGATGTAGCATTTGCCCACAGAGCAGCGAGCTCAGCTGATGGTGGAACAAGCACATCAACCAAGGGAAAGGATGGCTTCTTTCCCCTTGGCCTTGAGTCTGTCCTCTTAAGAGTGAGGTCTAGGGCTGGAGGGTTAGCTCAGTGGTTCCGGCGCCTGCCTCGCAAGCGCAAGGACCTGAGTTCGATCCCCAGTTACCACATATAATGCTGGGCGTGGTGGCTCACGCCTGTAATCCCAGCACTCGGGAGGGGAGGCAGAGACAGGAGGATTGCTGAGTTCACGGCGGCTTGCCTGGGCACCATAGTGAGCTCAGGGCCAGCCTGAACTACAAAGCGAGACCCTGTCTCCAAAAAAGCAAAAAAAAAAAAAAAAAAGAGTGAGGTCTATCTCTCCTTTATCTTTAAATAACACCTCATGGAGATATCATGATTCCTGCTTTATATATGAATAACCAGTAAGGTCAAGGAGCTAGCCAAGGACACACAGCTGGGAGTGATGGAGATTCACAACAGACATGATCAATTCTAAATCTATTAGTACATCTTATGTCTTCTCTAGTGGATCATGTTAAAATTTACTAGTATATGTGAATTTTTTTTTTTTTTGACAGGGTCTCGCTTTGCAGTTCAGGCTGGCCCTGAGCTCACTATGTAGCCCAGGCAAGCCTCGAACTCAGCAATCCTCCTGCCTCTGCCTCCCAAGTGCTGGGATTATAGGCGTGAGCCACCACGCCCGGCTTATGTGAAATTTTTATAAAAAATCTCACAACAGCAAATAATTTGGAATCATCTCTACAAAGATTTCTCAGCTAAAGAGTGACAAGGACACTCATAAGTCCTTCTTTCTTTCTGGACTTGGGGAGCAGAAGCTCCTATGAACTAGAAAAGGTAAGCTCAGGCCTTTCTGAGATTAACGCTACACTGATAAGGATGATATATTTTCACAAAGACAATTACAGCTAGTGTGGACCATTGTCCTCCTAGGAGACAGAGCTCGGCCACAGTGCCTTACGACAGAGGAAGGGTTAATTCTGTCTCTTGGCTAAAATGGTAGGAATGATCTACACTGGACTGAGAGACAATTTCCTCCTTCATTGCTCTATTTTGATGTATAAGATTACTGTTTTTATTCCTTCCCATTGTCTAGTGTATTACATGACATGTCCGATGAGAAATGAAAAGTACAGAAAATGAGACATGTATTAAATGGTGCCCAAGGGTTTATAGTCCCGAGACTGTGCCTGAGATAATAGACCTCTTTAAGAGCCATCCTGTGGTTGTCTCTCAGAGGTACAGCTTGGGTGTGGCAGGTGACAAGCATGCAAGGTGCAATTGACCTCACGGAGGCCATGCGTATTGTGTCAACATCAAGAGCCTTTCTCCTGGGCTCACAGGCACGCTTCTGACAGTTCAAAGGAGGAGCGGCATCTTCAGATATTCGTGGTACGTAGAAAATTCTAGAGGGATGTGTAGTGTGGACAGAGGGGAGCCAAGGAGACAGTAAAAAAGCAGATGGGAAAATGGTTTCCTGATACTTTTTTCCACAAAGGCAGGGCTTATGTCTGACTCCTCTAGCTGCTGTCCTCCCAGGACTCCAGAGAGGGTCTCCACCTACTAGGACTGTAACAAATATTGGTTAAGGGGTTGGATGATGGAATTTCAGTGACGTTATGAGAGAGCAGAGTCACAACAAAAGCCTTAAGAGAGGAAGTTGAGCAGGACGACGGACTTCAGAAATAGGATACAAGCGGAGACACTGGTCATTGGGATAATCCAAAAGTGAGGGCAGAAGGGTATCTGAGATCCCCCAGGTTTCTGGCTGGGGGACTAGGGCTTCTGTCAGGTCATGCAGGCACGGATTAGGGGACACAGTGCGCCAGAATAGGCTCAAGTTGATGCCTGCGGGTCATGCAGATGGGGACAATGAGGCAGAAGCACCTGCTGCCATTTCCCCACAACCCCAGCCTTCTCACAAACTGCTCCTTTGAAGACCAAAAGCTTTTTGGCCCTTTCCACCCTGTCACTCTTCCTTTGCTTTGGGTCCAGCTTTGTCATGGACCCCAAAGTGCCCCTGGGGGGGGTCAGGTTTCTAGGTCAGGGTTCAGTAGATCGACTTCTCCCTCTGGCCACAGACCTCTGTGGATAACTGGCCCGAGCAGTTAACAGATTCATTTCCCTTACCCCTCTGGAGGTCAGCTCTATCCTAATCAAAAGGCGTCTCTCTGTGGTCACCAGTGACTCTTAGTAATAGGCACCACCCCTGGTAATAAGAGTCACTCGTAACACTGAGTATATAATTAGTGGACAGCTGCCAGAGCACCGTCTCCTAATACCATTTGAGTCCAGTTAACATGCCAGCCAGAACTGAGACGTCTTCCTGCAGAGCGGAGATAACAAGAGCCTTGGGTTTGCATCCGGGGATAGTAGATGTCTAGTAACTACTTACTGAACGGTTCTGGGTTTTTTTTCAGACTGTCTTTGTGAGTCTTTAGAAGCAGATTCAATGTTTTAGAGCTTTTGTTTTCTTATTTATCAAAATGAAAATAAAGACATCCAGCTTAGGATTTTACTGTAGTTTGTAGAACTAAGGTTTACAACCGGGGCATTTGACCACGGAGCTACATCCTCAGCCCTTTAAAAAAATCTTTATTAATTTATTGCTACTGGAGATTGATCAAGAGCCGTAGGACTGAGCTATAGCCTTAGTCTTTTAAATTTTTTTTTTGTCTGAGACAAGCTCTTGCTAAGTCCTTAAGATGCCCAAGCTGATCTTGAACTTGTTTGTGATCCTCCCATCTCAACCTTCCAGAATGCTCAGTAGGCATATATTACTGTAGCTTGCTAACATTTAAAATTTTTTTTTAATTTTTGAGACAGATTCCTAATATATTACTAGTGCTAACCTTAAACTCTCAATCCTCCTGTCTAGCCTCCAGAATGGCTCACATGATAAGTATGTATCACTACACTAGATAGTTTTTTATTTCTACTTTTGAATGAGAATTTGGTGAGATAACATTTTCCAGTATGAAGACCATAGTGTATACTCAATCCTTATGGACAACATACGGGCTAGTCATGCAATGAAAGTCTGCAAAGTTTGTAGAGGACAGTCAGTAAAAAAAGAATTTATTGTCAAGAAGGCCCCAGGGCCAGAGATTTAGCTCAGTGGTTCTAGTGCCTGCCTAGCAAGCGCAAGGTCCCTGGTTCGATCCCGGAAACCACGTACACCAATACTGGGAGAGATGACTCACGCCCACCAACAGTCAGCACCGAAGGCCACAATGCCGTGAGTGGTGGCTCACGCCTGTCATCTCAGCACTTACTCAGGAGGCAGAGGTAGCTGCTTTCAAGGTGGTAACGTCATGCTTCTAAAAGGTCCAGCTTGGTCAAGTTTTTTTTTGTTGTTTTTTTTCTTTTGAGACAGGGTCTCGCTTTGTAGTTCAGGCTGGCCCTGAGCTTGCTATGGAGCCCAGGCAAGCCTCGAACTTAGCAGGAGTTCTCTGCCTCCCGAGTGCTGGGATGACAGGTGTGAGCCACCATGCCCAGCGGTCGTTATTTTTGAAATACCAGGTGATGTTTAATTAGAAATGATTATCCTAAAGGGCATGTTGCCATTCCGCCCCTTTCCAGTACTCCTTTCCCCTCTGAAAACACTTACCGTGTCCTTCTTGCCCTCTCTGAGGCAGGTCGGGACGTCTTCTTTCATGAGTGTCTTTAGTTGCACTGTCCTGGCTCACTCCATGTCCTGCAACTCAAAACACCTACTTTTGGGGATCATGTTGACTTTGGGGAAGCGTTAGAAACTGCATGGTGCCAGATTCAGTGAATGAGATGAATGAGGAAGCACTGTCATGTTTATTTGTTTGTTTTGTTTTGTTGTACCGGGGATCGAACTCGGTCCCTTGTGCATCCAAGGTTGGCGCGGTACCACTTGAGCTAAATCCCCAGCCCCCCCCCCACTGTCATGTTTTTATGAGTCGGCTTTTCTGCTGGACAGCAGCAGCAGCACACACTATAATTTTTAATCCCATCTTATGATGACACCCACAGAAGAAGGGCTTCCAGAACGGCTTCAGAAAGTGGCAAGAAAAAAATAATGGGATAAAGGTGTTTGAAGCAAAGGCTATATTATGGAAGGAGTTAACGGCAAGCCGTCTTTTACCGCCGTATGTTTCTAAAATGTAACCACTCACTGTAGCCTGGCCCACGTGATTGACATGAGGCGTCAACAGCGCGTCCTGCTGCCTTCGCTCATCCTGCTCACCCTTGGTTTGTTTTGTTTGTGCAGATCGTCCCAGGGCAGACGCCTCTCCGTGGGTCCGAGCTGAGGTCTAGCACACGCCAGAGCTGTCGGCCGAGGCCTTCCCCCGCTCTCTGCGTGAGCAGCATGGAGGGTGTCCCTAATCCGCTGGCTCTCTCCTGCGTCTTTCCGGACACTGGTGCCTTGAGGCTGCAGGGCCTGGGAGCCTGTGATTTTATAAATAGGCCTCCGGAGCTGTAAGACTCTTCCCTCAAGAGACCTGTGGTTTAATTGCTGCTCCTTTGTCCCCTCACTGGCTGGCTTATGGGTTCACGGCGGAGGCAGAGAAGAAGGAGGGGGAGTGTTTTAAGTTTGGGGAGGTCAGAGAGGGAGAGTCCTTTTGCAGTTGCCTCTTATTAGATAGAAAAGGTTGACAAAGTTGCCCACTCCTCTTGCCCATAAAGTGACTATTGTGCTTAAACTGGCTGTGCTTAGTGAGAGGCAGCCAGGTTGGCATGGGCCACTATAATCACGGTGCCACTAATTAAAGGCTGCTGGCGGGCGGAAGCCACTCTGGCATCTGGAGCTCCCTCCCGGGCAGCCACACTCTGCACGTCCAAAGCTGGCTCCTGCAGTGACCGAGAGGAGGGGCTTCCTGAGGGCTCCTTTCTGGGAGAAAACTGTGCAGATGATGAGAGGTCTCAGCGTCCAAACCCTCCCCCCCCCCGAGCCTTCAACAGCTCCACGGCCGGGCAGGCAAGTGGCTGCCCTCTCCCGCTCTCTGCTTCCTCTTTCCTGCTGGGACGCAGGGACAGTCCCTGGGGTGAGAATAAAGCTACCTGTGTGCGAATGGGAGAGAAGGGTGTGTGAAGAAAAATCCCGAAGTTGAGATTTCAGGTTCTTTTTCCCCTCGTGTTATTGTTCTGTGGGCATTAGAGAAATGACCAGCGAGTCGTGTGAACGGCTCTGTCGGGTGCCAGGATAAGCTTTGTTTTATGCAAAGCTTCCAGAGACGCATAGAAGGAAGAGGCTGAGTTCCGGCCCAGGGCTTCAGACTCGCTGCGCCTTTGGTCGGTGGGGCAGCGAGTGCGGGAGCCCACCCTGCCCGACCCCTCGGCTCAACCCAGCCTTGCTGCGGCTTTGCGTTCAGCACCATGAACATCCGGGTTAGAGTTTAGGAAAAAACTAGATTGGTCCTTCTTCCTGCCCAGCAGAACAGCTCAGCAATCAATGACGAGCAGGACAAAAGAAAGCAGGAGACCGTACGGGGCCAGGTCTTCCCTGCAGGGTCCCCGCCTCATGAAAGGAGGGCTCCGTAGTGTCAGTCCCAACAGTGGTGGGAGCCGCAGCTCGACTCCCAGGCTGCTACTTCTCCTTGGGGGCCTCGCTGGGTTGGAGGCATAGCAGGGGCTGTGATTGTTATACATTTGTCCCCAAAACTACAAGCATGTGAGATGCACATGCATACCTGTAGGTGTACACATATGTCGTCTACATGTGCTGTATGTGTATACATCGCACTGAAACACACATATAGATATTTTCACGTGCTTATTCATATAGACACACATGAGATGCATGCTAGCATGTATTGCGTATCATCTATGTAGACCTTCTGTGTGTACACAGTTCTGCCCACTCATAACTGCATCATCTGTGCCATCTAACCCTCCAGAGGAGCGCTGCGTGGCTGGGCCCAGGTGGGCCTCCGAGACAGCCAGTCAGAGGGGCCCTGTCCACACGCCTCTGGGAGTCCCCGAGGCCAGGGCCGCACCTCTGCGGGCCTCTGGCCTCTGCTCACACCCTGGCCTCACGGACCGAGGCCCTCTCCGCTGCCTGCGCATTGGGGAGAAACCCACAGAGCCAGGCGGCTGGGCACTGCGTGACCCCCAGACGGGACTCCAGTGCTGTTCTCCCGCGGGAGCACGGCCACTGGGAGCACCCGAGCCCCGCTCCTGCCCCTACACCTCCAGACACTTCACACAGCCTCTGGTGTCCGAGTCCTGGTTGGCATCTCTGTTGCCTTTTGCCTAGATGATACCTTGACCTCCACGGCCATGTGCCATGTTGTCCTGGCGCCAACTGTGAAGTGAAACCTTTGTGAACTGTGAGCCGAGGGAACCCCCCTCTTTAACTTTGGGTGTCAGGTGTTTTGTCTCAGCAGGCAGAAAAATGACTCACCCTGGCCGTAACTCCCATCACGGAGTGAGCAGGGGAGGAGCCGGGTGCCTCCGTCGTCGCCAGAGCAGACAGGCCTGTCACGTGCCTCAGGACAGCACGGGGGCTTGCGTGAGCCTGTGTCATCTCCTGGGGCCAAGGAGCCAGGAACACTTCCTGGATTTGGGGACTCGGGAAAAAAATATGATGCATAGAAAGATTGAATCATTTTTTTGAGCTCACACAGCTGTGGACGGCAGACTTAGAATTCACCCAGGCAGGCTGGCCCCAGTGCCGGTAGTTAGCCAGCACCTAGCTATCTGTTTTTATGGATCGCAGCCTGATTGTCCTCTTCAGACCTTGAATTTGACCTCTTCTTGGTACTTCGAGGCCCTCTGGTTCAGGAGGTCAATCCCAGAGTCCTCCTCCCAAAGCCGGACACGCTGAGTGCAGGGGACGGCAGGGCCCTCCCCAGACATGCTGCCTGCACAGCGTGGATGCTGGGATACCTGGGGCTTGGAGACCAAGGGGAAGAGAGTTCAAGTGAGGACACGCCTGCCTCCCATCACCCACCCCAAGAGCGGCCTCTGTGGGCAGAAAGCTTTCCCTGGTCCGGACTCCGCGTCGCAGCTAATCAAGCACAGGAGATTACTCAGGTTACACAGCCCTGGGCTGACTTGGCATTTTCTGACCATGGCTGAGAGTCAGATCCTCTCTCCTGCCGTCCTGCAACATTTCCAGCCGTGAAGCCAGCCTGGAAGACACCTTCACCTTCTCCTAAGACTGGGCCGGGGCCTGTCTCCAACCAGTGAACACAGCTTTTCTGGTGGCTTCTTTTCCCGGCACCAAAAATTTATTAGGGCCTGATCCTTATTCAAATAAGGATCAGACCCTAGTAAAAGAGAGCTCCTGTCCTTATTCAAATAATTTCACGAATTCAAGATTTTAAATCATAAAAGGAAGGAGAATGCAGGAACCAGGTTCACTAAAATGTTGAAAACAAAGGAAAACATATATTCTACTTCTACTGATTGGTTCCTCTCAGAGTAATGATTTAATTTCTTGCCCATAACAAATGCCGGTGACAATGACGACCACGATAATAATATCAGCGAACAGGTAGGGAGCCCTTCCTCGCTAAGTGCTGCACGCGCGTTGTCTCAGGCAGGTGTGATTCTGCCGTTCCAGGCACTTACAGTCCTCTGAGTCACACTCAATTAGAGCTCAGGCAGTTCATGTGCAATTAATCTTCCTAACCGAACACTCACGGTTGGGTAACGTAGCCACGGTCCTGGTCAGTGGCGATGTACTCGGCTCCTCTGCTCCAGCCGGACGCGGCTCTCGCTCTGGGAGGAGTCTGTGCAAAAGGTGGCCGGAGGGCAGAAGCGGTGGACAGAGGGCCAGGGGGCTGAGAGGCTGCCAGGCCCCCTGCCCATCTCCACAGCTGTCACTGTGCTCCGTCGGGCCCCCACCACACCCTCCTCCTTTTTGGCTTTGTCTAAAAGCTCGGTGCTTCTCCGCTCCAGAGCCTTTGTGAGTGCTGTTTCCCTTACAGGACACCTTCTCTTCTCGTGGCCCGATTCATGTTTCCTCGTCTTTCCATCTCTCAGCTCGGTGACGCGTTCTTGGGAAAGTCTTCTCGGACCCCTCGCTGTGTTGTGCAGCGTCCTTCCTGATGCTGGTCAAAGATGCGGTTGGACTTTCATTTTGATGGTGATTTTTTTCTTTTTGTTTTTGGTACTCAGGACCGTGTGTGCTTGTGCGGCAGACACCAGAACCACTGAGCGACATCCCTGGCCTGTGATTTATTTTTAATGCATTAGACTCTTTATGTCATGAGGATACAGCCATTGACAGCGAACCTTTTATTCAGTAGTAACAAACAGCCCCTCAGCATGCGTGCCATCGGATTGCCACCACTGGAACAGTGTGTGCCTGCTTTATTTATTAGCATCACATTCCTACCCCCAACATGTATTATGGACTGGGTAAAAATTGGTTAGATTAAAAAACAAACGTGAAGGTGTGTTCAGATGACAGGAGTGTGTAGGCTCAGAGGAGATGTGCGTCGCAGTCCTGAACTGGGCCCCAGCGATCCCTAAGGGGACAGGGTGTCGTGGCTTCAACCAAGGGCGGGACTCTGGGTCTAGGGATCAGCACACCAGATATTTTGCAGTTCAGGCAGCACCATTCAGTGGGAAACTCTTTCTCGGACTGGGTCTGAAGCTGGAGAGGAAAATCAGGGTTCCGGGTGTTAGACCTTCCCCGCTCTAGGTGCACGGGAAGGCTGACATGTCCCCCGTGTGTTCTCCGTCCAAAAAGCGCAGCCCCCAGCTCTGGAGTGGGGGTGGCAAACACTCTGTAAAGTTCACACATTGGCCGTGTCAGGCTTTGGCCGCAGCTGAAGGTCCGGGCAGCCGCTCTGCCACTGCTGCACCAAAGCAGCTCCTCAAGGAGGCGCAGGCAAAGGTCGGGATCCAAATGAACTTTACTGATGGATTCTGAGACCTTGATTCCGCATCTGTCATGCATCACACAGTAATCGTCCTCTTTAGCATTTTCACCCATATATTTGAAAAGCCAAAGCGATTCTTAGGTCATTGGTTGTAGAAAATCAAGGGGCCTGTCCATGTTGTCTCAGAAACGGGTTGATGCTGATACTCCTGGTGATACTTTCCCACCGCAGGTGCTTCTGGAAGGTTGGACTCGGGTCCTTATCTGCCCGTTCCTCCTATGTAAGGAAGAGCATTGTTTATCCCAGTGTTCAGGGATGGGGTGAACCGAGGTCCAGGGCCCACCGTGGCTGTCCACTGAGGGACGAGGAGTTTGGGGTCATCTGCAGGCTTTGTGGTGCTTCTCCAGGTGGAGGGGGTTCCCGGGGAGGCCCTCTGCAGAATGAAGAAGACCCGGAGGTCCACAGGTAGCACCATCGTGGGCCAATAGCAGCTGGAGCTGTGGGTCCTGCCCCTTGAGCCTCCAGATGCCATCCGGGGCCTTGTCTTCTGGCATACCTAAAGAGGCTGCATCGCACTTAGAATCAGGCCTAAGCCGCATTTTCATTTGTGTCCTTCCCCGGCAAAGCTGGGCAAGCCTGTGGGACCCATGCTGACCTCCAGATGCTTCTTTGTCACTTTCTGGGTTACACATCCATGAAGCCAGCATGAAGATAAGACAGGGGCTGGAATGAGGGCGTGAAGTGAGGGTCTCGCGTGTGTTGTGTGGGTAAAGATCGTCAGGGAGGTTGACTGAAAATAAAGAGCCGAACCGACCCGCTCGAACGTGACACCAGCTCCCCTCTCTCCTGCAGGGCAGCTCTCCGTGGTGCCCTGTGCGCGTCCCCAGGACCACCTGGGACTTGCAGCTCCGCCTGGCTGCCTGCAGCCTCCCTCAGCCAGCGTCTTCCTCCCCAAGATGAACGCGTTCGAACTCCAAGTAATCATTTATCATCTTCCTGCCCAAACAACCACCTTAGTTTTCAGGCTGTAATATTTTGGCTCGATTATTTTTCTTTTCTTTTTCAAAGTTAAGTGCCTGATTATGTCGGTTAACTAGTACAAATCTTTCTATAAATGACAATTAACACATATTAAATGTACAAGTTAATACATCCACCGGGACACTTCGATGCCTTGACCGCGTCCACCCTCCCTCCTACTTTCCCTTGCTGTCCTCTGTCCTCCACCCCCACTGTCCCATCCCCCAGTGTCCCTAACAGCTTCTCTGCCCTGGTAGAAACCCTTCGATGGCTCGGGATGATGAGAAAGTTCTGGAGATAGACAGCACCGATGTTCGTCTCCTAATGCAAATGTGCTGAATGACCTTAAGTCGTACATTGAAAAGCAGTGTGAGTGCTGAAGTATTCCGAACACTTTGCCGCAGCAACAGTTACAGAGTGGTTCCCACGGCCCGCCGCTCACAGCACATGCTTGGATGGTGACAGGGACCCGGCATCGCCTTGCACCGCCCAACAGGGAGCTCTTGTTCTGCGCACAGAGATCTCGCCGTCACTTCCGCGTCTTGCTGTCCCCACGGCACCCTTTGTCCCTCCAGCTCCCTGTCTCTGCCGGAGGTTACCTCGTTGTCACCTCTTTCTCTCTTCTCTGCAGAACATCTCAACCTGGAAGATCCAGGTCAACGAGGAACCTCGTCACCTCGTCCCTCCGCCTTTTCTCACTCTCCTCTCCCTTACAGGTGAAATTAAATGATTCATTACTTTCTTAAAAACGTAAACAGTGGATGAGAAAGAGGGACATGAATGTATGTACGGCAGACAGATGGCAGACAAGGAAGAAGCAGGAAAAGGGAAGCGCCTGCGAGGTTTAGGCCAAGACGACCCCCGTTTTGCAGCTTTGCACCTGGCTCTCCTCAGAGTGCTCCCATCCATCTACCTTCACCCGGACTGTCCTTCTGTCTGTTGTCTCTATCGTTTTACGGTGCTTGCCCGCGGCCCTGAATAACCTGTCGTGTACCTCCGGCGAGCAGAGCCGCACCGCACTCTTTCCGTGACTCGCTCTTTCCTCCACGGGATGATATTTGTGCGATGCTCCCGCGCTTGCGTACTGGCAGCTGTGGCCCACTCGCACAGTGAGCGCACGCTGATCCACTGGACACATGTAGCTCATTTTTAAACATGCATTTCTGCTCACGATGAAAATGCCAATTAATTCCGTCTTTTGCTACTATGAGTCTCGGTGATGTGATCATCTGCGTACAGATCTGCAGGGAAATATAAGATTCCCCGGGACATCTAACCCAGAAGCGCTGGCCAGGCTGATAGGTGTCTAATTCTGTTCCGCACAGTCTCGTTCTTGCCTCCTGTGACTTTGTTAAATTCCACTTTCAACAGCATCTGTTAAGAGGAGTTATTATTCCACTTCCACACACTGTTTAAATATCAGATTTGTTGTCTGGTCGATGTAAATTCATATCTCATTCTAGTTTTATTTTATACTTCCCAGGGAATGGAAAGGTCGAGTTTTTCTTTGCATGTTGATTGTTGATTTGTGTTTTTCTCTGCTATTGAGTAAAATCTTGTCCATGTTAATGGAATTGTTTTATTCTTATTGATGTGAAGTTCTTCATATATTTTGAAAAGTATTGGCCAATTTTCTATGTTCCAAACATTTTCCTCTATCATTGGCTTACCTTTATTCCTTTTATAGTTTCTTTTGATAAAGTGAAGTTCTTAACTTTAATGTAGACAGTTTTATTTTTTTCCCCTTACTGTGTGCCATTTTGGGGTCTTGTTGAATAAATCTATCCTAGCTCAAGGCTATAAAACTCTCTTATGTGTCACCTCTTAAAATGTTTGTAGTTTTACCCTTAACCCAAAGGCTTCCAAGTCCTTCGAGTTGATTTTTTTATGTGTAATGTCATAATGGGGTCCTGGATAAAGTAGTTTTGATGGGTGATGCTTGTCCCAGAATCACTCACTGAGTGTCTTGCTGTCGCCCACTGATGTGCTATGGAGTTGTGAAGAGAAAGAAAGGAAGAAAGAAAGAGAGAGAGAGAGAGAGAGAGAGAGAGAGAGAGAGAGAGAGAGAGAGAGAGAGAGAGAAAGGAAGAAAGAAAGAAAGAAAGAAAGAAAGAAAGAAAGAAAGAAAGAAAGAAAGAAAGAAAGAAAGAAAGAAAGAAAGAAAGAAAGAACTCTAATTTTTAACGTTCTACTTTGCAATTCCAGATACGCTAGGAAGAGTCTGGGTCAGTGCAGGATGGGAGCTGAGGTGAACTCCACACACTACACTGTCGCCTTGAGGGCCACTTCTTAGGGAGTGTCACTCAGGGCAGCGCTGATGCACAGCAGGGGACGGAAGCGAACTGGACAGAGAGAGACAAGGAGCTGTGACGGTGAGCCCACATAAAAGCTCCTGTGACACTTCGGTTACATCTAATAAGGGAGTGTTTGTGAAAACAGAACTGTAGCCGCACACAGGGAACTTCCGGCACTAGGGGAAGAAGGGAGGCAAAGCAGCGTCAGCGCTCAGCGAGAGGGTCGTGGGGCCCAGAGTGAACTGCAGAACCACTTGTCCATTCACGGGTCAGAGCAGTGCTGAGCTCTTCCCTCATCTATTGGAGGACAGAAGGGATAAGAGCAGTCATTCTGCTCAGTTCTCCCTCCCTGGTTTTGGCCTCCATCCCTCCTATCCACCCCCAGAAGGGTGGACCCCACCGTAAGGCACGTGGGCTGCCACAACTTCATCGTGTCTCGCCACGATTCCCCACACTGGCCTCCTCCTGGCTGTGTCTAAAACACAGCGCAGATTTTCCTTCCCTTGGAGCCTGTGTATTTGACTCCTTCCTACCGACAGGTCTCAGCTCAGATGCTATCACTTCAAAGAAGTCTTTCAAGGAGTTGGGATCTGCCCTCTGCTAACAGCAGAAATCCAATCGCAACCTCAGTTAATATACAAAAGGTTTATTCACTCACTGAAAGGACATCAGAAAAGGCACCGCAGGATGAAAGAGAGGCTTGACGGAGTCATGAAGGCCCTTGGTTTATTCTGTCAATCTTTTCTCTGTCAATCTTTGACGATTATTTTCATCCTTAAATGCAATAAAGGCTGCTGGAGCTCCACTCATCACATATATATTCCAGACAGAAAACAAGCACCACAAAAGCATCAACTATGTATGTCTTTCGACAGTTTCCAGGAAGCCCAACCTTTACATATTCCACTTATATTACTCAGCTGCAGGAGAGGGTGGGAAATAGTATGACACTAGGGATATTACTGATGAGAAGTTAATCAGAGTTCTTTTATAAGAATGAATAGGGTGCACAGCTGAGTACATAAACAGTGGCCACAACCTCTCCCTCCTTTACTATGCCCTTCTGGGCTCCGCCACGTTGGCCTATGTTTTGTTTTAGTAGGAAATGTGAGCGTCGAAAGCTGCGTTCTGCGTTGGCTCCTCCCCTAGACTTGAAGCTCCTGGCTCCGGAGCTGCGTCCACTTTGACCCCTTCGGCACTTGTGTTTCCCGTAGAGACCGTAGACGCACCATGTGTCCTGGTGTCCAGGGAGAGAGCCCGAGCCAGCCAGCCACGCATCTGCAGTCACGCTTCGGGCTCCACCTGTAAGTCGGACACCCCCACCCCCACCCCCAGGTAAAGTGTGACTAAGACTTGGCCTCCCACGGGAAAGGACATGGGAACAAAAGGATCAAACTGCGATGAAGGCAAGCTCCTGGAAAGTCGCGCACAGCATTGTAGAAACCTGGAGGGGGAGAGATCGCCCACCCGCCCGCTCGCCTGGCGCAGGGCCTTCTTTCGTGAGCCGTTGTAGCTGAGTGAACAAGAGAAGCGGCAGTTGAGCCAGTGAATCGGCCTCCAGCTCAGGTCAGGAAAGCCCGACGTGTGGCTGATGCGAGGAAAGACTGCCGCCCAGAGAGGAGAGCCCCCTTTTCCTTCTGGCGAGGGTTTCTGCCACCCCGCTTCTGGGACGCAGGCTTCAGGCGCGAGGAAGAGCAGAGGGGCGTCCGAGAGGACGGAGCCCAGGAGGCAGGGAAAGGAGGGCAACAGAGATCTGAGAAGTGGCTCATTCAGGCAAAAGGCTGTCTGAAATGTCATTATGGGCTTTTAAGTAAGTTCTCAATTCTAATTATTCTAATGGGTTTAATAGGTCTGCGATTTGAGCTGTGATTTTCTGTGTCAGCTGTCCCTATGCCTCAGCAGAGACACTTCCTTTCTTCCTCTGAAAGCCCAGAAATAGAGAGGGGCCCTGTCCTGGCGGTTCTCCCTGGATGGGGGCTGGTGCATTCGGGCTCAAGCTGAGCCTGGCCAGCCCTGAGGTGGGGCCGCAGGCGGGACCCCCGGACCTTCTGCCTGGTTTTGCCAACTCTGGCATCAAGGAACAGCAGCAGAGGATGTTCCCATGGGGGTGAGCCAGCGGCACCCTGAGGATTCAAATCCTGTTTCTGGCCCGTAGGAACCAGGAACCTGGGCCATGTCGCATTCCTCCTCTGTTTCTCAGTTACCTGGTCTGTAAAATGGAGGTGGCCACACGTCCCTCCTCACCCTCCCACTGTGAAGGAGTAAACAGCCTCAGTGTCAAAGCTTCCCCTTGCCACACAGACGATCTCTCCCAACAGGCCCAACCCTCGCCCACTTTCTTTCTGCACACGGGGAAGAAAAGATAAGTTGTTATCCAGTGTTGCCTGCGGACACCATTGTCAACACAGTGAGCTAGTTGGGCTCAGAAACTCCGGGGTCCTCCCTTGGCCTACTGTGCGGACCTCCTTCGGGACCTGACCCTGAGGAAGAAGCCCCTTCCCCTGCCTGGGAGTCACACTCTTCCCGGCATCCTTTGTGGCAGACGCACTCAACTCCTGCAGCTCTCTGCTCAGAAGCGACATTTTCACAGAGAGTTTAAGCTCCTCCTTGATGTGGTTCCTGTCTCTCTAGTTAGAGAAACATGGATTAAAATGTCTTAATTTCTCCCAGTGGACTCTAGGGTTGGAATGGAAGCACCCACCCGGGGTCACTGAGGACACAGATTGGGTTAAATGCAGAGAAAGGTCAGTAGGGAGCTGTGATAACGATCAGGTCCATTTAGACCCCAAGAGCTTCAGCCCTTCCTGCCTCATCCTGCCTCATCCGGCTTTTGTGGAAGAAGGACATGGGCCATTGTGCCTCGAATCCGCCTGCAGATCAGCGTCCCAGGGAGCGAGATAACCCGCAGCAGGCTGGTCCCTGTTGTGGTCTTTCTGACGCCCATCTGGCTGGAGCTCAGAAATCTGTGTGGTTAGCACGGGAATAGCTATGGCAATTTCCTCTCCGAAGTTACAAAGGGCCACTCCCTCGAGCTGGCGGGGTGCCCTGTCCACACTTCCTGACCCACTGGAGCTCGGTGGCATGGAACCGTCTTCACAGCGGGTGAGGAAGGGGAGCAAAGGCCCGCTGCGGAGACACTGTGCTGGTCAGGCGCGGGGTGCCGTCAGGTAGAAAATTCCTTCCAGCCACATCCCCAGCCTGTTGGGTGTTTCTTTTGGTGAAGACAATGGTTCAACATGGTCATTACATTTCTGCTTTTGAACCTGCCATTTCTGGACAGCAGGTGGGCAAAGAATGCTTGCAAATTCCTGAGCATTTAATCTTTTAATTATTGCTCTCCGAGTTTTTACAGTGCTAATAAGCAAACACACGGCCTCTTTCTTGAACTTAATTTCATGCAAAGAGTATTTATACAACTGTGAATCCCCTGCAGTAAAATGTTGGGGCCAACAGTGAAGCCCATAGGGTAAAGGATGAAATAATTCTCTATTTACAATAAAATAAGTGTGTACATAAGGAACCAGGCTGGTATTTTCTTAGTCATCATTATCTAGTTCTACACTATCCAATAGCATAGGCATTAGCCACATGTGCCTATTTAAATTTAATTAAACTTGAATTAACAATTAAATTTCGGTTGACTAGCACCAGGGCCAGGGTTCAGTCACTGCAGGAGGCTGAGAGGTACAACACTGACCACTCTACGGACAACACAACATTCCCTTCTGTCCGAGAGCTCTGCCAGACAGCACTGATGGAAATTTTTTGGCCTTACGAGCTTTCGGCAGATGACAGTATAACAGTCACTGAAAAACAGAACCACAAGCTTCCTACTGCTGAGCGCATAGCAACACCCCTTTCCTCTCTGCAGCCCGAAACAAGCGACAGGATACGCAGATGCAAGACCCAGGGACCCAGGAGCCTGTTCTGTTTTCCACAAGGAAGAGCAGGAGGCACGTGTAAGATGGTACGGACCCCGAAGAGTAAAGGTCTCCACTGTCTCTGTGCTTCCCTCCCCTCACATCCTTACTGGAAAAGGCCCTCGTTCTCCTACGCTCAGTGAGAGGGTGATTTGAGGCAAATAGGCTCTTCTATCTCTTCGCACATAATTTTAAATAGGCTTTTTTTTTCTAACCCAAATATGTGGCCTCTTTCGATCTGGTCAGCAGCAGCAGATGAGCCTGAGCGTAGGAGCCTAAGTGACTGGTCACAGACCAGCCCTCTGTGAGCACCAAACACAAAACGTGAGCTGCTGAGAACCTAGAGTCTCGGTTCGAGTTCTCACAACCTCTTTTGCTCTGCTGGGTGTTTGAAAAGGGACTGTCCGTTATTGACAGGAGAAAACTGTCAGCACAGTGGGCCGACCACAGGCAGATGGGGCAGACTCTCAGGGCGGTGGGCAGACGTCCCAGCGGCGGCTGTGCACAGGGGTCTGAGTGTTTGCTCTTCAAGAGGAGCACTTTGCACTGAAAGTGGGAATATTACAGGCGCTGGGTTAGATAGAAAGTCATACAGTCAGAGAGGGACTGCGCCTTCATGGAAGTCAGTGGACAGAGTCAAACCGGAGACATCAGAATCGTGGCTGGAGGGACATCAGCAGAGAGCCAGGCCCCGGATGCAGAGGGACCGGCAGGCCTGCTGCGACAGACACAGCAACGTGAGGTTAGGCCGCCATCAGCGCCACCTGGCCCAGTGGGCCTTGCTGGGTCTCCGACATGGTTATGTCTTTCTGTGTCCGGAAGGCAAGGTCCCCACTCTTCTTGTATCCGGACAGGTGAGGCTCTCCACACCTCTTGCCTGCGAGGAGGGTGGCACAGAGATAGCCCTTTGGGATCTGTGTGTGGGATACCGTTCTGCAAGGAAGGAAATCGCTTTGAACTAGAGAGTGACAGCTTCCCAGATTCACGCCCTCATTTCCCCTCCTTGGGCACCTCTCCTTATTCACCAAAGGCAACCTGTTCCACACCCCCACCTCCAAGCCCCGGAATCCACCTCGTTAGCATCTCGCTGAGTGGCGCTGGCGGTTGCTTTACCTGTTGCTCCCTCCATAACAGCGATAGCAAACTGTCCGTCTGATGGGGCCATTCGCAAAGTGAGCAGAGACCGGGATGTGTGCGAAGCACTGAACTCTGGAGCCCCCCACAGGCGGGATACACAGCTCAGAGCGTGGTGCGCGCTAACTTGGAGGCCGCGAGGGCCCGGGCGCCAGGCCCGTGTGGGCCCCGAACCCCCTGCTTCCCTCACCTGCCAACGTCCTCTTCGGTCTCACTTTCCATCCCTAAGTTGTTAGTGCTGTGACGTTTGTGGAAGTTCGTTCTGCAGAAACACGAAAGGAAACACGATCGCAAGGAGTGTCCACCAGGCCTGAGCGCAGCGGGAGCGCGGCGGACGCGGCTGGCGACTCTGACGCTACAGGCTGCGACTGGGGCGGAGCCCTTCCGATCCCAGCCGGTGCCAGGTTTGCTGTGGGCTTCGGGCCGAGGCCTGCAGCACATTCTCCGGGGTGACTTCCCCCACCCGCCGAGGACCCCATTTTTGCCCACACCCCGGTTAGTCCCAGAGAACTGGGGCAGGAAGCTTAGCTCCAGCGGAGGGTCCTGGCTGCCTGAGAAGCCCGAGGACACTGAAGGCCGGCGGCTAAGAGCAGCAAACTTCACCGCACGGCATTACTTGAGCCCCCATTTTTTACCTGGAACGCCCCAGCTTCCTGGCAGTTCGGATCAGCGCCATCTCCTGGTCGGGTTCCTGGGAGCGGAAGACGGAACTCCCGCCGGCGGGGAGAGCGCACTGGCCCAGCTCAGGCTCCGCCCCGGCCCTCCAGCAGCTACCTGTTCCATCACCCCAGGGAGGAAGGCACTCAGGAGCACTCTAATGAGATCCCTTCTCAAAATAAGCGTGGGGCATATAGCTCAGAGCGGAAGCCCTGGCTTCACCCCCCCAGTAACACAACCGGGAGAGAGGGAATTCCAAGCCCCTGTCGGAGGGCGGAGCTGGCCTTCCGAACCGAGGAGCACTTTGCAGAAAGACAGCTGGTACGCGGCCAGGCTGCGTATCTGACTCCTGCTTCGGCTTTGTTCACTTTTTCTACTGTAACTTCGTCCCCATTGCCTCAGAATTCTGGGTGTTCCGTATTCCCTGAGGCCTCCTCACTCAGCCTGTCTGAACCCACAGCACCCCAATCCATGCTAACCCCCTTCTCCCTTTGAGAACTTTCATCTCCACAGCATGGCCAAAGGAAATGTAATTTGATCAAAATAATACTCTGTAAAGGCTCAGTGACTAATCCTTACCAGCTCAAGAGGTTTTGAAAGGAGAGGTTGGATTACTCTAATCATATTGCATTATGGCAAATTTGGGGCACTTAATAACATCAGATCCTATAGCAGGGGTCAGAGTGAGGCACGGCTTTGCTGCTAATTGGCCAGCAATATTAGGCCTCTGTTGCTTCATGTAAGAAATGAGGTTGTTCAACCCTTTGCTTTCAAAAGGCCCATCTAGCTCCAGGCTTCTGAGAGCGTCTAAAATGAAGCGAAAGCTTTTGAACTCTCAGGGGGTTCTGCTCCTGCCATTCCCCCGCTGCTGGTGCCGAGGACGCCCGGTGTGGCTCCGCCTCCGGCACATCCTGCACCGGTGCCCTGTGTGGGAGCTCTGGGCTAGTACAGCCAGGGTTCCGCGCTCCTTGGAAGCGCCTGGGACTCCTCCCCCTTTCTCTGGTTCCCGGAGAATCTCCCACTCCCGCTTCGCCCAGGCCCAGCAGCTTTGCTGTTCGGTGCTGAGCGCTTGTCTCCGCCTCGTCACCAGCCCACGGGCGCCCTCGGGGAGGAGGCGGCAGCTTCACGCGTCTGGCGCCTCTTCAGCTTGACAGCCACAAATGAAACCTCGAGGCGAGGAAATCGGGCTGTAATGAGGAGAGCAAACCCTCTGTAGCGGTGAGGGTGAGATACAAATTAATGCTTCAATCCCGCCGTCTGCACGCATCTGTCTGTATCAGTCAGGGGCTAATGAGCACCGTTTAATGCTCTTCAAACCTCCGGTGAGCACCTCCCGGCACAGGTGCGCGCGCGCAGGCCGCTGCGCAGTGCGGGCAGCGTAGGTCGCGCGTGCTGCTGGGTTAGTCAGGGTTCTGGTTTCGGTGGCAAAAATATGAATACAACTTTGCTTAACTTAGTTTTAAAAAGTTTGCGCGCGCGCGCATGTGTGTGTGTGTGTGTGTGTGTTAGGACTTACTGGAAGGATAATAGGGAAGTTCAGAGAAACAAAGAACATCTAAGGCACAGAAGGTAGGGGCTTGGGGCTTTCTGGAATCTCCCAGTGGATTTTTAGCTTTATAAACTGACACCACGCCGGGTTTTTAAACCGAGGACACCGAGTGCAGGGAAGGGGCTGTGCAGGTGACACGTGGCCAGGAATCCACACATCGATGGCAGGTGGTCTGTCCCAGCTGGGGCCTGGGGGGATTCGAAGGGGCACTGTTCCAGTTCACGGGAGTTCAGAGCTGAACCCAGGCGCCGGGACGATGGGGTGAGAGGTTTACTCTTCTGGGCACAGACGCTCCTGGGAAGAGACGAAGCCACTGCTGGAGACCCCGGAGGAGATGGAGAGGTGGGCCGCCCGGGCCCATCCCTCCTCCTGCCGCCATCTTCCTCAGGCCTCCTGCTGTCTGACCCAGCCAGGGGACAGCGGGCCGGGGAGGCGGGGTGTGTGGCTCCTGCACGGCCCCGCGGAGCATGCTGGAGGGCCGGGAGGAGCGGCACGTGGCCAGCTGGGAGCCTTGAACCGTCCCGACTCTGGGACACTGTACGCCCGTGCCTCGGCCCAGCTGCGTGCGTGACCCCTGGCTGTTGTCCCCAAGGTTCCAGCTCTGGCCAGAGCGTGTGGCGGGCGCAGCTCCGCTGTGACTACGACACAGGGTCCAGAAGGAGACGGCCGGGCGCCCGCCCCGCGGCAGCAGCCCCGTCAGAGGCCTGTGCGGCCCACGTGCTGGGCGGTGCCTTTTATTTCCGGCTTCGCAGGCAAAGACACTGAAGCTCAGCAAGACACAATCATTTCCCACGTATTTTATGTCAGTCAAGAGCTCATTCGAGTCACGTAAATTTGGGTTCAGATTTGCTTTATCATTGGCTGAGAGACTTGAGCAGAGAGTTTGGCCTCATGTTCGTATCTAGGTGAAGGAGAAAATCACGCTCACCTCATAGCAGCACTGGGAAGACAGTGTGAAATCACACACACGCACGCGCATCTGTGCACACTCATATACACACTGGACACAGCTGATACTCTAAAGGCCTCTTTCTGACAGCGGGGCCTGTGGCTTGTGCGCGAGCCACGACCCCGTTCCAGGAAGGCGTTAGCCAGATCAGCGTTTCCCACCTCACTGAACAATCCCGTCCTAACGCAAAGGTCCAAGTGACCTCTGTGCACAGAGGATGGCTCGACAGACCTCATGTGAACAAGTGCGGAGTTTAGCTTCGCTGTGAAGTTTTATGAGGAAAGCAACGATTAGTAAAAGCATCTACAAGGCTACTTCGGCAGACATGGGAATGGCCGTCACGCTCTGGCTGTCTCTGGCAAGTCTGCCGCTGCCGACGGGGCCTCCCTTCGGCTGCGGGCGGTCTGCAGGGCTCGCGCAGCTCTGACTGACGTGAGGGGCTGGGTGTGGGCGTCGGAAGCCGAGAGAAGACGCTGAGGCCCCGCGCGCACCTCTCCCCGGCTCGCGCCCCGGAGAAGCTGCTTCCTGCTCGTGCTCGGTCTCCGGCTCTGAGCGGAGGGTCCTGCTGTCTCTTTCCGCAGCTCCAAGGAGGGAGGAAGCCGGAGCGGTGGGGCTCTGGAGCCAGCTTGCTTTGCTGCCACCTGGACAGTGCCGGGCTCCTCCCAGCCTCGCTCCGGGCGGAGGGTTCCTGCTCCTTTCTCACATCTAATTTTTACATCACACCCGCTCTTGTTTCTTCCTCTTCCATCTGCAGACTTGAACTCCGTGCCGCCTTGGTCCTGGCTGTCCCACCTCGGCTCACACCTACCCGGGCCGATGCCAGCCCCGCGGGGTGCACGGTCTGCCACCCCTTCCCCCCTCAGCCGCAGCACCAAGGGCCGCAGCGGGCATCCTACGCAGGACCGTCCCGCGACGCTCAAATGGCGCCCTGCCGTGGGGCGCCCGCGGTGAGGCCCGGGGGCGCGAGTTAGGCCACCGGGGGCCGCCGGGGCAGAGCAGGCGTCCGCACCCGCCCGCGCGGAGGCGCGCTTCTCCAGCTGCGGCCTCCGGCCAGCCTTCCACAGAGCCCCTCCCGGGCCGCAGGGTGTTCAGCAGACCCTGGGGCGGCTCCTTTGTAAGCGACTCTTTGCGCTTTGCCTCAGTTTAACCTGGGTTCTGACTTAGGGACGCGGCTCCGGACACCTGCGGGTCGGTGTTTGGCATTCATCCCTTCATTCATTTACTCATAGCACATCAGTCACTCACCGTGAGACTCTCCTCAGGCGGCCACACCAACTACTATCAATGAGTATCTTGAAGCAACAGCAGCGCGTCGTCCCGAAGTTCTGGAGGCTGGAAGTTGAAGCTCAGGCGTGGATGGGACCCTTCTCCCTCTCCTTCACCTGTCCCAGCTGCTGGTGGCTGCTGGAAATGCCTGTACCCGTAGGCTCGTAGGTGAGTGCTCCCCACGCACAGAGTTGGCCCTCTGTATCCGTGGGATCTTCCTCTGCAAATTGAACCAACTGTGCACAGGGAATATTATTAAATAATAAAATAAATAAATAAATAAAATAATAATAAATAATAAAATAAAATGTATGTCTGTATCGAACATGTACAGATTCTTTTTTCTTGTCACTGATCCATAAACAGTAGAGTGTAACAATGCTTCCCGTGGCATTTGCATCCTATTAGGTATTATAAGTCATCTGTAGTCTCTGTCTCTGCAGGTGGTGCCGCTGCCCTTGTTTCTCTATCAAAATCCCCGTCATTTTACAAGAACGCCAGTCGCTGGATCAGAACCCATCATAATCTACGATCACTCCGTCTTACCTTGATTGTATCTACCATGCGCCTATATTAATATATCTTCTTAGGTGACACAATGCTATCATATCCCGTACTGTCGTGTGCTTGGCTTTGCTTCTCGACCCTCATGCGGGCTCCACGAAGCCACCCCTTCAAGGTGCCCCTGTCAGGGAGGCATCCGTCTAAGCCCTTTGTTCCTGCCTGAGCATCATTCTCAAGCACACCTGCTTGGAGCTCTGCCTTTCTTTTCCTTCTGGAGCTAGATTTTCTCATTTTAATATACATACTTTTTAATCACCACAACGTCTATGTCTAATCTCCAGGAAACAGAAACTTGAGCTTGGTGGCATATCTGAGCAAACATCTGCCAGACTGAGGCCAAGCTGCTGGCTCAGGATTTAATAAGAAGAAATGGGAAGAGGAATTAATTTAGAGGAAAGAAGAATAATCACCCTTCTCAGGTTCTCTTGGGAAAAAAATATTGCAATCATTTTTAGGGGAATCCTCCACCCAAGTCAACAGATCAAACCTTCAGCTCAGTCTTCTCTCTAGAAACCTGTGGGCTCAACAGCTTCCCAGGGATATGCACTAAAGCTGTCAAGCTCTTTCTGAAAAGGGATCCCCGGTGCCCACTTCGGTCTCAGCAGCCCCAAAACCTCTGTCGTGACTACTCTGCCCCTCTATGGAGTGTGAAGCAGCCACAGATCATATATAAAAGCGCTGTGCTCTAATAAAACTTTACTTAGAAAACAGACAGCTGGCTGTGGCACTTAGACAGTAGTTTACCAACCCCTGGGTCGCGCCAGAGAATCCCAAGGACTAAAATGTGAAACCCAGTAAGCTTTGGGTGTCGCCAGTGGTAGGCAGCGAGTGCCTCTGCACAGCCGGCAGCAGCTTGTGCCTCTGCGGGGCCTCCTCTTCTCCACATGGCCCTTGCCGAGAGTCCTGTGAGGAAGGCCGACTTCCTTTATTGTTCCCGGGGCCACATAACACCATTCTGAGTGTCTTTGCACCCAACAGCTTTTGAAATGCATACTGTGCACCCCAAGTATTTTCCTTTAGACAAGACACCTTAAATTTTTGTGATTCCTTTTTGGAAAATATTCAAGTTGTAAAAATACTATTTTTTTGAAAAATACTCCTCTCCTCAGGTTCTCTTTTTTTTTTTTTTTTGGAGACAGGGTCTCGCTTTGTAGTTCAGGCTAGCCCTGAGCTCACTATGGTGCCCAGGCAAGCTGCCACGAACTCAGCAATCCTCCTGTCTCTCAGGTTCTCTTTTTAATAAGAGACCAGGAAAACAAAATGACTATGCCTCACCACCTGGACATCTCACCTGGAGAAGTGGCAAGCCCCTCACCGCTGGGCTGAGTGAGCTCATAAGGCACCGGTGAGGAGGGAAGGAAAGCCATTCGGCCTGGTGGGGTCAGGGACAGTAGACCCTGTGTAAGGGCTTAAAGTCATATCTTGATACTCCGGTGGAAAATACCAGGGCTGGTGAGGATGAGTATCCTTGAATTATTCCCTGAAATGCCTGAGCTCAGAGAGAGTGAAGAATGGAGTTGGCCTGGTATGTAGAAATGGCTTTCATAGCTATGACGCAAAAGCTAGGGATGTAGAATGTCTTCCAAAGGCCAGTGTGTTAATAGCTTATTCCCCAGAAGGGACGACTGGGAAGTGGTGGGATCTCTAAGAGGTGGAGCCTAGAGGAGAGTCTGGTCACAGGGAACAGACCCTCAAAGGAGACGGTGAGACCACAGGCTCCTCCTTTCCCTCCCTTCTTCCCCAGATGGGATGAGCCGTTTCGCTCCCCCGGTACACTCCCCACTGCACTGTGATGCCTCCCCACGGGCCTAAAGGCAACAGGGCCTGTGATCAGGGACCAGACCCCTGGAACTGTGAGCCGGAGCAAACTTCTCTACAGTGACTGTCCAGGGACTCTTACAGCAGAGGGAAGGTAACTCACAAGGGGGTCAAAGCTGGGTAAGTGAGGAGCCCAGCTGAGCCTGTCCTGGTGCGCCTCTCTGTCCGTCATTACCAGTGTATCTGTGCCAACAGGTCAGCAGAGACCTGCCCAGAAGGGCCTCTGGGCCGTGGGGATATGGCAAAGCCCAGCTTGGCTTTCTCTCCAGGAAGTCTGGGTATTGACTGTGTCTCCTTAGTCATGCTAATTCTGGTATTTCTGAGTTCTGTTTGCAAGACATGCTTAGTTAGAAAGATGAAGGCTGGCTTTAGAAACAATGAACGGCGAGGGCAGGGTTGGCCAGACCATGCCATATGTGCTGCAGTAGCCTGCTTATTATCATTGTGAGCTCTCAAAGGTTCGCCACTGCTGAGGTAGAGCCTCTCACTCACTCTCTGTCTTCTTTATTCACAGAGGCCTAAAACCATAGGGCTCACTTTTTTAAAAGTATCCGAACCCTTCAGTCTCTTCTCCCCTGTTAAAATAGAAACCTTTTTAGTAAATTGCTCAGACGGCTTCCCTCCTAATTTCAAGGCACTCCGACAGGCCTGACTCTGGTGATAGACTGAGTTGCTTCTGAGAGACTTGTGGTCCTCCACTCTAGGTGGCCTGGCCTTTGGGTCTCTGTCCCCGGAACTTGCCACAGTTCCACGCGGTGTGTCCTCCCACCACAGACACCTCTGGCAGTGGAGGGTGTCCCGAGTCATCTGGGGCACGCAGCTCTTCGCATCACGGCCTGGGCTGCCACAGGAACGCTTGGGCTCCGGTCCCCTCTCAGGCTTGGGCACCTGCCTTGTCACCAGCTTGTGAGTCAGAAGAGCAAGTGCGGAGGACGTGCTCTGATAAGAACCCACAGTTCCCGCCAGGTTTGTGCTTCCTTATCCATGAGGGAGGTAAAAGACGAAACAATGTCTCAATGTCCAGGCAGGCCCTTGGCCGCAGGATGGTAAATACCACACGGGTGCAGCAGGACTTGGGGCTCTGGTGGGGCTGTCCGCTGTATTCCCGTTTCCCCATACTCTGTCGGGGCTTGAACACCTTGCTCTGGAGCACAGGGTCTTAGCGACGCCTCGAGTATGGCCGCCACCTCTTGCTCATCTGACCCCATCCAGGTGCACTGAAGGGAAACCCTATCAGGAAATCCTACACGATCCTCAGCTCTCGGTGTATGTCATTGTTTTTTTCACACGACCAAAAACTGCCTGTGGTCTCTGTCCTTGCAAACTGCAATGCACGTTTACAGAGTCAGTGGCAGCACGCTATCTGCTGAGATGCGCTGCTCTGCTCTGGAAAAGATAGCACAGCTGGCGTGTGGGTCACCGTCCAGGTTAGCGCTTGACAGCGAGTGCAGTGCTCTAAAGAGTCCTCCGAGATGCACCTGGTTTCCGTGGGGTCTGCCCTGTGGCCAGAAGGGAAGCGTGATGGGAGATACCTGAACCCTTAGCTTCTAACAGGGATGTTTTCTTCCTCTCTACCCTTCAATCAAGGATGGCTCTTGTTTGTTATTGTCTGGCGGGAGCAGGAACATGATTTTAAAAGCTTCCATTTCTTCTTCCCAACTCTGAGAGCTCTTACACTCTCTCTAGGCCAAAGGCCCAATGTGAAGCTCAAAATACAAAACTCTATATTTACTTTTTCTTTAGACTATGCATTTCTAATTTTTTCCTGTATGTTCTACGGTTGCTGTATGATTTGGTATCCTTCCTACCCGTAGCTATAAGATTTCAGGCATGATAGTCATCATTCCAACTAGGGGTTGCCATGGTACTCAGGTATTGAGAGTTTGGGACCAGTGACCAGGTGCTCATGAGAAGCATAACAGCCTATGAAGAATCTGTGTGCCTCAGGGGCCACCTTTGCAGGACACCTAGAACAGATCCAACAAGACTCAGTCTCTTTTCAGATGTAGGTTGTCATGGTGACAGAAGGATTAAACCATGGGAGCCCATGGCCATAACCAACATTGACAGTCTTCCAATTTGCTTGCTTACAGTGAGCCTGGAAAATCACATCACACCACCAGGAAAAGGCTCAAGGGCAGCACTGTGAAAACAGGCGTGTCTCTGTCTTCCCGTAGTCATCCTGGGGAATACTGGTGTCCAAGCTGGAAGTCCAGAGAGAGGAGGGAAGAGATAGTACGAGCGCCACCCCTGGAGGGTGAAAGCCTCATGGAAATGACCCTGCACACCGACTCCTGCTAATGCCCTTGCTTTCAAAGCTGGGATGGTGTGAGGCAGACAAGGAATGATGCCAATCCCATTACACCCAGAGTACAGAGCTTCGGGGAAAGAGAGTGAGTTTCCTGAGGCCGTGTGGTCAGACAGAAGCAGAGCGGGAGCCGCCCAGGTCCTGAGCTGTATCAGAGTTTGTCTGACCCAGGACCTAAGCGTGTACATACTCTGTGCCTCCTTAGTAGGATGTCGAGGCTCAGCAGTGGCAAATGAGGAGGATGAAACAGGCAGCCAGGTTCAGATTCCCCTGGCTCCAGAGTGGCTGGTCCACTGTCATCTCAGAGCCCAGGAGCTGCGGAGCATTGTGCAGAGGCAGGCTGTGTTCTGCGCCTCCAGGCAAACAGGAGCAGGAGGAGCTGCTAAGAACTGTGAAACCAAGAAAGCCCTGTGGACAGCCCGGGAAAGGTCAACAAGGGACGGCCTTCAAGGACTGATGTGGCCACTAGGCCACGGAGCTCACTGCCAGATGCCAGTCTAGCAAGAAAGGAAAGTGGGAGAGAAGACAGGTCCAGAAGTGGCTCAGGCCAGAGACAGGAGTGGCCAGGTCATTGCCCTGACTTAGTTGCCATAAAAGTGGATTTAGAGACCCAGTTACAGCTTCTAAGCCAAGGCTTCCCATGCAGTCTAGCACTTGCCAAAAGCCTCGTCTGTACAAAGAGCCTGCATCCTTCCTCTGGCCTCTCTACCTACTCCTGCTCCCTCCAGGCCAGACGGTGTGTCCACTGTGGACAGCACGCTGGGCCCATCACTGTCTCTGCATCATCCATCCCGTGGGGTAACTTCCACCCCTTACCGCGGGTCTGGTTCACGCCCAACACCCACCGTACCCAGAGCTCCCGGGTGGAGGCACACACCCTCCTTCTCTGGCCTCTTCCGTCCAATTGGCATCAGTCATGTAGCTCATCCTCAGAGACAGCCTGGGGCTATCATGCCGTGTCCCTGTCCTGTTGCTTTTGTAACCTCCATGCCTTGCCTGGGACCGGCCGGGATGCCCCTCTCTTCTCACTGACATTCCCTTCATCTGTGCACTCACTCCTTCACCAAGCCAAAGCGGACTGAAGACCTACTATACGTCAGGCACTCTTCTAGTCTTTATATGGAGACCTCTGAAAAAAAATGGAACAACCCTGTCCTGGAGCCTATATTCCACATCAGGCAAATAGAGTTTGATCGTTTGGTATAATTAATAGGCATCGATAGAAGTGGGGAAAAGAGGGAGAGAGAGAGAAGCCACACAGAAAACCTGGAGAATGGTGGATATTTTAAACATTTTAATGAAGAAACATCTTATTCAATGCAGAGAAAGAAGATACTAAAAATTTTTCAGTAGCATCAAATGCTTCGTGATTTGGATGGTGTCATACACTTCCTCTTTCTCCTCCCAAACTGGCTTCTTCTAATACATTCTCCAGCATTGTACATGGACCCTCCAGCGGGCTAAGGTCTTAGAATGAAACTTTGGCCCCTCTTGGAAGGACACACATCCTCTGTGCAGCCAGTTCTTCCAGTGTTTACCTCGTGCAGAACCTGACACCCGCCAGCCTCCTCATGGACAGGTATAGAAGGAGCATAGAGAGCCATAGTAGCAGCAAAGTGTCCAAAGGGGCAACAGTGAGATCAGCTTGCAGAGAGACCAGAGGGAGAGGAGTCAGCAGGTAGATGGCATGTCCTGAGACAGGTGGGCACGGGAAGGAGTGTGGCACCTGCCCTGAGGTCGACGGGAGCGTAGGGAGCCATGTGGCGTTGGCACGGGAGAGGTGCCACCTGACACCTGACATGCCCATCCTGCAGATCGCTCTGCTACTGATGTGAGAAGAGACCACAGGGAGGGAGCGGGGACACTGGCCAGCTGTCTCTGAAGCAACCAGGGATGAGGACAGGTGGGGGGCTCTGGACAGGTGAAGGTAGCACTGAAAGGATGAGGATCTTAGATCTTAGAAGGCTAGAGAGACCATTACGGAGATTTACAGAGACTATGGAGATGCACGAGAAGGCAGTTTTGCAGGAAAAAGAAAGATTTGACATCATCAAAATCCTTAAGCATGTGCTGTAAGAGAACATTTATATATATATATATATATATATATATATATATATATATATATATATATATATATATATATTTTATCACATTTTGTCCTCATGATCACCCTCCAAAGTAAGTAGGAACACACTCAATACCCTCCCCCGTCATGGCTTTCCAAATACATCAGGGTGTTTTCACAAAGGGGCAGGCGTATTTCAGAGAGAGCAGCTGCCACAGCAATAGCTTTTATCTTGTCACCTTTCTTATTGCAAAATTATAGAAATTCATTTCTGTCTTCTAAAGCTCTGCGGAGCTCAGTGTTCCCAGGCGACCGGCAGCCCTGGCTGGTCTTTCTCCTCTGAGGGGCAGCTGTTTAGCAGCTCTCTTCACACTCTGTTGTCCACACAGAAAACACACAGCCTCTCCCAGTTGCCCTGGAGCTTTTGCTGGTGAATTGCCAGATTTTTATCTAGAGCTTAGTGGGAAATGGGCAAGGGTGTGAGGACTCGCAGCAGTCTGCTACCCTCACTCTCCTCCATTTCCATTTAACCTAAAACTTGACCTTAGCAAGATAACAGAATTCCTAAACCACCAGTAGGTAAGAGTCTTACAGACTAACATATTCCTTTACTGATATTCTTTTCAATAAAGGTTACGACTGGGTAATATTCTAAAGGCTTACTAAGTCATCTTTATCTCACATTGTTCTCCCCCCAGATCTTAGCTTCAGCACCATGTGTCCAGATCCTGCTGGCTTCTGCTGATTTCTGGATTTCTGCCCAAGTCTAATCATGAGTCAGCAAGGCAGGAATTATGAGTTAGCAAGACTGAAATCATGAGTCAGCAAGACTGAAATCATGAGTCAGCAAGATTGAAATCATGAGTCAGCAAGCTTGAAGTCATGAGTCAGCAAGCTTGAAGTCATGAGTCAGCAAAACTGGAAAGGCTGTTCCTGGGGCCTCTCACTTTCTCGTCTTCTGCCTCTCACCTTGGGGAGGAGCACAGGGCACAAAATGGCAGACAGGAAGAGAGTGAGACCCTCTGCTTCTGCCACCCTGGGTGTCTCATCCCCAACCTGCCCTGGCTAATGATTCCAGGTTTCAATCTCAGTTCCCATTCCACACCCATGCAGACGCATGCTTTTCTGGTACTCTGGGGCTCACCTCTTTGACATAGGGCCTCAACAGCACAGGACCTTCTCACAAGGGCCTCCTTGCTTGAAGCATCATCCACTCAAAACACTTCATACAACTGTGATCAGGCAATTGCATTGTTTTCCTCCCTGGAAGATTTGAAGCCAAAAATGAGCAGAAAACTGGCCCTCTATGGTTCTCACCTCTTTCCCGGGGACTGTGACAGGAAGGAACAAGGGGGAAGGTGCCCAGTGGGACAGAACAATCATTAACTCAAAGCATCAGAGAGCTTCAGGGGTGGGTGAAGAAGACTCACCATTGCCCTGGCTGGAATGCTGGGACACTGACCACCTAAAACTGTCCTCCAGCCCTCAGATGCATTCTCGGGTTTACATCTTCCTGGTTGGATGCAATTTGGATGTACATCCAAAAAAAGAATGCACTGTGTATTTTCTCAAGACAAAGCATAAAGTTTAGGGCCAAAAGATGCTCCACTTTACTTCTCATGATTTTGTTCTTAAATGCCATCTTTTGGGTCTCACCGTGCTATGCCCATCTACCCCTGCAGGTCTGATACTAACATGACAGAGACTCAACAGAGGTTCAGGAGAGGTGCTGACTCACACCAGCCCGGAAGGACCCCCGGGGAGCCAGATGTGTTGTGTCTCATTTGAGAGTCACAGAATCTCAGTATCAGACAGGGAAACTTATAATTATGCCACTGTCTCTTGACCGAGCTGGAACTCTGATGATTTCAGAGTGAAAGGCAAAGAGGATGAATTCACAAAGAAGAAAAGCAACAATTTCTGCCAGCACTTTCCCTTCTGCAAAGGACATAGGTGTGTTGGGGACATAAATCCTCACAGTAACTTTATGGTATGACCTGTCAGACAAAACCATCCTGACTGTCCAAGTGCCAGAAATTGAATATAGGCAAAACCTCCTCAGAATCTTCTCCAGCAACCTCACGTTCACCGGAAGCTCCTGCTCATGGAGTCAGGAGATGGAAACACCTCTCCACAGCAGGCCCCAAGTGTCATACCCACAAAAAGTGGGGCTTTCGTGTATTTGCCCTTTCTGTCTTATGTACTCATGTTCCCAGACTTATTTTCACAACAAATGTTCAGAAAATGTTCTCTCACATTCTCTATTAACATTATCTACCTTAACATTTGAGCTGCTTGAAATATGTTTTAAATGCCTAAATAGATTGTCTGCATTTTTACTTTTTAATCTGCATTTTTATTCAGAACAGTTTCTCTGATTGTTGATGAAAATATAAATTCTATTTCCGTGTTTCCACGAAATACTTGGAAAATTAGTCTCTTCTGGAATTTCCATGCCTTGAGCCGTTTCTTCCTAAGTGGCCATGCCCATACTCTCAGCAGATGGACATGAAGGTGGAGCCCTTGTAGTGCCAAAGTCTTGGAGTATTTTGTTGGGACAGGGCTGAGTCTGTCTTCACGGACAGAGGCCGCCACACAGGTGCCAGCACAGTCACGGCACTGCCCTCAGAGCTCAGGCACATTGACAGGAACCAGACGGCAGCCCGGTTCCCCGAAATGAGCAGAGGAGAGAGATGGAAAGATTCCATTTTCTCTGCACACACTCCTCCAGGAGGCGGCAGAGGGGGAGAGCCTTTACGTCCTTCTGCCATATTGCACAACATGGGAAGGAAACCCCAAGCTCGCCCATTTCCCTTCCATTGTCTTCCTCCTGTGCCCTTTGATGTCATCTGTGAAGTCAGTGGACTGAAGCCAGGGGAGAGGGAGGCGCTTTGTGTACTGACTTAAGACCTTTTCTCAGGGACTGTGATTCCTTCTTACACAGGGAGAGACAAACATGCATATGAACAGGCAATCTTACTGTTTGATTGGACATTAGGTTTTATTGGTGTGCTGGGTATGTTTTGTCGTATCTGTTACCATCTGTTAACAGGGAGATGCAGTACAGGCTGCTGCAGTTCACACAAGGAAGGGGAGCTCAGCAAACGGTAAGGGAGCCAGGTGTAAACTCACACTGGACCCCTTGTGTACCAGTTTCATGGACACCTCATGATTGCAGCCGCTCCTGGCTTTGCAGGTACTCAGCACAGTCAGCTGCTTGAGGGCAGGATCTGTCTCTCTGTTTCCACGTCCTGCTCATCCTGTCCCAACAGGACCCTGTGTGACTCACCCAGAAAGCACAGCAGCAAGCAGCTGGGAAGTGTCCCACAGGGATTGGTCACCGGTAACCAATCAGGAGCTGGAGGCAGAGTCTGTAGAGAAAATGACCACACTCAAAAGAACAAGATTCAGAGGGAGGTTTCCTGGGACGCTGAAACCTGGACTGAGTGTGCTTGCTACACTGTCTCAGCCCCTACAGGAGCAAAATTTATAGCTACAGATAGCAGTAGAGTTAGGGCGGTGATTCTCAGTTATGGGTGGTCCAGCTAGCAGGGGTTCAATCTGATTCTTCCTCTTGCCACATGGGCTGTCAGCAAGCTGCTTAAGGTCTCTAAGACTGAGCTCCTTCATCAAAGTTTATTTTAGCTCATAGTTTTGGAGACTTCAATGTATGAGTTATTGGCCCTGTGATGGCACATCATGACAGGAACATGTGTTATGTTTTAGATGCAGTAAGTCTCCCAAACTGTCGTGTCGAGTTGGGGCTTTTAGAATGTGATCGGGTCATGAGCGCACTGTACTCATTGATGGATGAATTACGACCTGAATGTGCCTTCAGGAGGTGGGGCCTGGCTGCATAAGGCAGTTCCTCAGGAGGATGACCTGGGAAAATATCTCTCTCTAGCTGACCTCCATAATGTCAGCAGACATCCTTCACCAGACCCTTCCGCCATGCTGTTTCTGCCTGCCAGCCAGCCAACTGTGAACTGAAAACATGAGACAAAATAAGCCTTTCCTCATTTAAATGATGGGTGTAGGGTATTGAGTCCAGTGACAAGAAAGTGGCCAGACAGATTTTGGTACCAGAGCTCAGGTCAGGCTGTGTCTATACCTGACCACAGGCTCAGAAGTCTTTGGAACTAGTATAAAGGAGGAGTTTGGAAGGGTTTGGAGATGCTGGATGGAGAAGCAGCCTCAGAATGATGTAGGCTGAGCTTTCTGGGAGATTCAGCTCAAGAAGTAAGAGCTTGATTGGAACAAGCAGTTCCCTGAGGCCCTGAGACGAAAGGGCCCAGATCCCTCCCTCTGTCTCTGCTTCCTGGACACCACGGCAGCGTGAGCAGATCTTCTCTGACAAACTCTTCCACCATGTCCTTCCAGTCTTGGATCCAGACAGTTAAGCGCTGATTCTCTAAAATCTGTGCACCAAAATGCACTTCTTCTTTGAGTGGTGGACGCCGGGTCTTGTGTTCCATGATGGGAAAATGACCAAGACAATGTACTAGGGGAAGTCTGTTCACCGCACAGCCAAGTATCAAAGAGGATGGAAGAGATCAGGCTCTCACGATCCCCTGTGAAGGCCGTGCTCCCCGGGATCTCACCGTCTCTCACCAGCCTCCACCTCCGACCATTTCCACACCTCCCAGCAGCACCACAGGGCCGAGCCTTCAACACACAGGTTGCTATCTAACACAGCAGAGGAGAAGCATGACTCCTGTTTCTTACACATTAACTGACTTGATGGATTCCCTCCAAAAAGTACAACGTAAAAGGCAGTTAAAAGAACTTGACAGAGGAAGAACAGAGAGATGTTGGCAGGTGATTAAGGTTAAGTATCGACAGTCACAAACCACACTGGTGTTGCGTTTCCTTGATGTGATGTGATGAACACAGCACTTTATTGCTTCCTGTTTCTTAGGTTTACACAAGAAGTGTAACCACGAGAAAAGTCTAATCATGAGGAAAACATCAGAAAAGACCCGGTAGCAGTATATCCTACAAAACCTCCTCAAAACTGTCACAGTCCCTCAAAACAAGGCAAGTCTGAGAAACAGCCAAGCGGAACCTGGGCAGACACAACAAGTAAACACAATGAGGTGTTTCTGCCTGGAACGGGAAGAGGGCGTAGGGAGAAAACCGGAGCGTGGACTGATGGTGAGCTCCGGTTGGCACCACGGCACAAGCACCAGCTCCTTTCCTGCAGTAGGTGCACCGGGCGGGGCAAGGTGTGAAGAGAAGGAGAGGAGACCAGGTGTCCCCAGGGCACGGGAGTCAGTACTAGCTGCTCTGTTCTTCTGTAAGTCCGTTCTAGCGCAGGAATAAGGAAGCAGGACTGTTATGAAACTTCACCATCTTGACCTTATTTAAAGTCTGATTCATAGCACACAGACAACAGACAAGGGAGGGAAGAGGCAGAGAGAGGCTGAGAGAGAGACAGAGAGGAAGGGGAGAATATAGGAATTACTGTCACCCTAAATTCAGGGCTGTGCCTCCTAGGAAGACGACACTGGTTACTGGGACACTGAAGGCATTTTTCTTCTTCTTCTTTTAAGTTAATATTTTCTTTCCCTAGAAAATATGTCCAGAGTGGAGTTTGAGTAGCAAACACCAGCCTGGCCTTGACTTTTCAGAACTGGCAGTTACTGCATCTGCCTCTGCTCCAACCCGGTTGGTGGTTTGTGTTCTGAAACAAGGTGGCCAACTGGCAGGATCCAGGAGAAACTGGCAGGCCTCTGCTCCCCCGGGGCCCCAGGCTCCTCACAGCCCCAGGCCAGCTGCGGTCTGCTCTATAGCTCCATCTACTGGATCCTGCGTAAATCACCTGGGTAAACGCCAAAATGTACAAGGCACCACAGGAGACAGCACTGGAGAAGAAACAAAATTCACGCGGTAGGGCCTGCCAGGATCAAAGCAAACATCAAAGATGAGTTTCCTTCTTTATTCGGAAGAAAACAGAGTGTTGGATGAATTGGGCACTTACAAGGTGGAGAGTCACGTTGGCCAGAGTTTGAATTTGGGGCAGGCGCTTTCTGAGAAGGGTACCTCAGGCGAGTCCTTGAATCTCTGGAATTTGGTTTTCTCATCTGTAAAAAGGGAGCGGCAAGCTTATCTAGCAGCAAGTTTAACCACTGTTAATCTCTTTGCCATTGTTATACATTAACTTTTAATATGCGAGCAGACATTTTTGATTGATGTTTCTTAATCGATTGTTGAAGTTGCATCTATTTTTTTAAATTCTAGGCATATATACAGGCACACACACACACACACACACACATTTTCTTTCACTCATATATGGACACCCTTTCCATTCACAGCCTGCAAGATCACTTCAGCTTAGTCTGGGCCAGGGAAGCAAGACAAAAGTGCCTGGGAAAGTAAGATTAGCTGAGCCTGACATCTTCCTTGACCTCAGGGTCACATTCCATGGAACTCATTGTGGGTTCATCCATTCAGACAAGTTAGCTCGGCTGACCATGAGCTGAGCAGGAGAGCATGATAAGGTCTCTGTTCTTGTGCCTTACCAATGCTGCCTTTTGACTCTGACCTTGTACTTAAATTGCGAACAAGCTCCTATGAGATCTACTCACCTTCTCTAGCAAAATCCACAGAAGGAAAAAAAAAATCTATGACAAAAAACAGAACAATCAGCCCGACATAGCTTAAGTCTACAGTCATTAAGATCAGCCAAGGGGCTCCCTTCTCCATATCCACAATGGCAGGAGCTCCGGGACCAGCACTAATGGATCTTGATGTAATTTTGTTTTGCTTGACAGGTGTTCTGCCAATACACGTACATATCCTGGTTTTCATTATATTTATATACCCTGGTCCCTGTCATCTCATGAGGGGGACATTCTGATTTACATAGTGTAAGAGCTCAGTCAATATCCATTGAATAAATGAATCTATATCAGACACTAGGGAACTTGGTAAATGTAAATTAATACCAAAGACAGATCACTTCTTCGTTCATCAGTCAAATGACAATTCTGACTTGGAGATCCTAGGATTCTAATTTAAGGAAAATTTCAGTTTTTTTGGTTATACATGAAGAACACTGACAGCCTCATTTTCTTATGTCCCAACATATTAAATCTTAATTTACTACTTAATCACATATGTTGTAGAAGTCACGCTGTACTTTTTATTTGCATGTTTACATTTTTAGTTAGATTATGGGCTCCTTTTGAGAGCAAAATCCTGAGGAAATTTACCCAAGGAAATGCAACTGAGGTCCCTGTTCCTCAGTCTGGTTCCTGCCTCCATTTTCTTTCATCAACATTATTTATTAAGGTAGATGTTGTGAAATAGAAAATATTCAGAGGGAAATAGGGTGTAGAGGTAAGTAACAAAGGGGAAGAAAAAATATGATGGTAATAAAAAAAGGAAACAAAGTTTTTGTATATAGGGGCGGAGGGCTGTAGGGTGGGTGGGAGAACAGGGAAAAAATGAGAATTAAATTGTGCCATATACCGGTATAAATTCTCAATATTGTGTGTGATCATGATTTGTATATCTAATGTATCAGTCAAGATTCAAATTTTTTTTTTCTTTTTTGAGACAGGGTCTTGCTTTGTAGTTCAGACTGGCCCTGAGCTCACTATGTAGTCCAGGCAAGCCTTGAACTCAGCAATCCGCCTGTCTCTGCCTCCCGAGTGCTGGGATTACAGGCGTGAGCTACCACGCCTGGCACTGTGATGTTTGGTATTGATGGCTGCTGGGCGTGAGTCTCCATGCCCAGCATTGTATGTTATTCCGGGGATTGAACTCAGGACCTTGCGCTTGCGAGGCAGGCGCCGGAACCACTGAGCTAACCCTCCAGCCCAAGATTCAAATTTTTAAAAAACATACATAAAAAACCACAAGAGTCCATTGTGTGCCACACCACAAGTCTCCTTGAAAAATAGGTATCTACTTCCTCAATATTCTTTCTTCCTACTCCGTGTTGATATTACACTGATTGGCCTTATCTTTCCACCCACATAAATGTATCTGACAAAACAGAACATTGGTTTCTCTCTTATCAAACCCAATAAACACGTCCCTTTATTACTTTATTACCCTTCTCTGTTTTACTTCGTTCAATTTATCATCCTTTCTTCCAAAACCTCTTGGCATTTCTCCACTTTTCATGATATCCGGCCTTCTCATTTTCCTCACTTTTTTTCTGGAGCTAGGTAACAAAACATCTCATGGTGTCTCCCTTTGAATACCCCCTTCAGCATTATAAATTCAATGTATCAAAATAGAAGGTGTCATTAGGGCTTACCAAAGGATACCCCCAAAAGAAAAGGCAGGGACGCTCTAAGTGGAAAACTCAGATTGGAAGAGAAGCACATGGCTATCTCCTCAGAAGGTGTAGAGGCCTCGGTGATGCTGTCACTAGCCACATGACCAGTTCAGGCACCTAATAGCAGGCAGGTCTCAACCTGGAGGAGAAAGTGAAGAGACAGAAGAGTTGGAGAGAGTGTAACAGCTGACGGAGTGATGGAGCTGATCTGCATGTGGGATTTATGCGTCATATGCTGACATGCAGCTGTTAGTGGAATTATCCCAAGCCTGGTTTAGGTAAAGGAGTGACGTTTATTTAAATGGATAAGCTGTTGGAATTCGGAGTATGTGCTCTTTGCACTACTAGAGATTCAGAGAAGTCATGTGGCCACTGAGATTGACTTCAGTGGGACCCTGTAGAGCTGTCTTTGGCAAAACCCATGAAAACCCACGATAAAGGGAACTCAGGATTCTTGACAAGGAGAGAAAACAATTTAGTGGCCACATCCATGGTGGAAAGTGGTCTTTTCTTCTTAGAGAAGTCTTAAATTCAAGTTTGGAAGTCCATATAACCATATAACTCTGCTGCAGACTTCCAGATATAATGTCAAGGAAAGAAATTATAGCAAGAATAGGAGACACACACAGAGGGAGGGGGCAGACAGAAACAGAGAGAGAGGGAGAGAGAGAGAGAGAGAGAGAGGGAGAGAGAGAGAGGGAGAGAGAGGGCAAACTATGAAAGGTTAATCAGTATTTAAGCACACAGTTGTGTTTCTTCCTGGTCTGACTGGAAAAATACATTGTGCTTTTCAAAGCACCAGCTTGCAGGCTATAGTTGGAATGAACACAGGAAATACAGCTCAGTGAGTGTAGCACAGGAAACAAAGCGGAAATGAGAGGCGGGCAGAGGGGTGCTTCCGGGTGGGGCTGAATGGGAAAATGAAGGTTCGCGGGAGTGGGGCGGGCTCCTTTCTCTCCGGCCCTGATGCTCTCTTTGGGTCACCCGGGGCTGGTTACTCGGGATTTCTGAACTTCCAGATAATCATCTGAAGAAGGCAATCACGCTTTTTCCTGTGTACTGTTAGGAGTTCATGAGACAGTATTTGGGAGAGAGGCTGATGTGGTGTCAGGTACAAAAAAATGGCATTTAATAAGTTTTCACCTACTCTCATCCTTTTTTTTTTTTTTTTTTTTTTTTTTTTGCAGTACTGGGGATTGAACTCGGGCCCTAGTGCATCCAAGGGCGGTGCGGTACCACTTGAGCTAAATCCC
Source organism: Thryonomys swinderianus (assembly GCA_004025085.1). Classification (NCBI taxonomy): domain Eukaryota; kingdom Metazoa; phylum Chordata; class Mammalia; order Rodentia; family Thryonomyidae; genus Thryonomys; species Thryonomys swinderianus. The sequence goes on along the minus strand of PVIC010003838.1, from coordinate 8,301 downwards.
CAGCACTCTCATCCATTTTTCACTGGATTTTTGTATTTCTCAAAAAGCTCTTAAGGAGATGCTGTCTTCTACTGCTTTCAAACCGTCCCATGTTTAGCCTGCATCCTTGCAATCCAATCTAATTTCATACCATTTCTATTACTTCAGTTAAGGAATGTTCGTTAGGGTGTGACCACGTTCTTAGTATAATTCTAGGAACCCAAAAAAATAAACGTGACCTGGCGTGTGCCTTCAAAACAGTGAAGCAGCCGGGCGTGGTGGCTCACGCCTGTAATCCTAGCACTTGGGAGGCAGAGCCAGGAGGATTGCTGAGTTCGAGGCTTGCCTGGGCTACATAGTGAGCTCAGGGCCAGCCTGAACTGCAAAGCAAGACCCTGTCTCCAAAAAAAAAAAACAGTGAAGCAACAGTGAGAAGAAGGTGAGGGTTCTGAATGCACGTGGAGCTCAGGTGCTGACGGGGCAGGTGTCCTTCCGGTGCCGGCCACGTTCATCACTGTGTGTGATCTCTATGGTGACCTCACAGGTGGCGACCTTAGAAACAGGAGTTTGATACAAGGTCCGAAAAGAGCAAGGGGCTTGACTGGACTCGCACCGCAGTGGGGTCCTCCCAGCCCCCCAACCCACACCTGCCGGGCCCAGCCAGTCGCTTGCTGCGTGCACACCTGCTGAAGCCTAGCCCGAGTCAGCCCTCCACGCGAATCAAGGAACAGAAATGGTGCTATGTAGAAAACACGCTTATTGCTAAAGGAAGCAAAACTAGAGTTCTCCTCAAGGAAATCCCCAAAAGGTGGAGTCTTCCACCTTACAACGCCCTGTCCATGGTTTATGTGAGCTGTCTGTTAGGGAGCAGATTGGAAGTGGGTCTGAGGATTGTGACAAGTTGCTACAGCGTAAGAATACATTGTAATTTAAGTTAGTAAGCCTATGCCAAAGGAGACTTTCCTCCTTGTTCCCTTACGGGCAGTGCCCACACAGGAGACCCCGTAAGAGCTTGTATATTATCTCCGTGTCTGCTGCATGATGACGAGTATTTCTTCTCTCTCTTTCTCTATCGTTCACCTTTATTTTCAATATTCATGCACAACTAATTATTTCTCTAACAAACTCAAAATGTACTATCTTGATTGTTTTCATAACACAGCAGTTATCTCAGACACTTTATTAATTAACATCCTTGTGTCTTCCTTGCTGTTAATTCCAGTTCCAAAACCTTTAAAACTCAAAAGCAATCATTATGAATTTCTTGCAATTGATTGTTAAGTACGTTTCCAATATATTTTACCAATCTCCATGCTCACTTTTATTTTGTCCAACCCTACCCATAGTGATGCCAGTTCTGTCTAGCAGGGACCAGTGATTAATAAATTCTTACCATGTTCCTGAAAGAATGAAAAGTTATCATGCCACAGTGATATATGTGCACCCATGTTTATAGCAGCATAGTTTGTCGTAGTTAAATCTTGGGAGCAAGCCAAATACTCATCAATCAACGAATGCATAGAAGACATGGGTCTTCTTTAATATAATGGAATACTACATAACTATAAAGAAGGACAATCAGAAGACCCTTATAGCTAAATGGATGTACCTTGAGATCATACTTTTAAGTGAAATAAATTGAGTGCACACATACAACTACCATATTTTCTAGTGTGAGAAGCCAAAAGTGTCAATAAGGTCTAAAATGTATAATAGATATTGTGAAATAGGAAGAAAATGTTCAAATGGGAAAGGGAATAGAGAGGGGGAGGGGGAAAGGAAGGAAGGACTAGAAAAGAAAATGAGAAAAAAAGGAAGAAATGGAACTTGGGAGGCAGAGGCAGGAGGACTGCTGAGTTCGAGGCTTGCCTGGGCTACATCGTGAGCTCAGGGCCAGCCTGAACTGCAAAGCGAGACTTTGTCTCAAAAAAAAAAAAAAGGAAGAAATGGGAACAAAACTTTTACAAACAAGGGGGCGAGGAAAATATGATAGTAATAAAAAAAGGGAAACAAAACTTATGTATATGGGGGGTTGTAGGTTGGGTGAGAGAATGGGAAAAAATGAGAATTAAATTGTGTCATATGATGGTACAAATTCTCAATATTGTGTGTGATCACGACGTGTATATATGATGTACCAATAAATATTCAAATTGTAAAAAATAAGGAGGGGAGGAGGGGTTGAAGGGAGGGGAAGAGAATGGGGAAAAGAGAATCGATATATATATATATACACACACATATACATATATAATTACATCTATGTACATATATAATTTGTACGTATATATGTACATATAGTTTGTACATATATATGTACATATAGTTTGTGCATATATATGTACATATATAATTTGTACATATTCCCTATGATGATGATCATTATGTAAACCTAAAATGCATCAATAAATTCAATTAATTTAAAAACAAAGGAATGGTTTTGAAAAGAACAGATCAGTGTCATGCCTCTGGTTGATCTTATAAACCTCTGATGAGATACTTTGTTTCACGCCGCTGTGTGCGTGGACGCAAGTACGTGCGTGTATTTGTGCGCGTGTTTGTGCTTGAGCACTGGAATCCAGCCCAGTGCACTCTCCACGCCACCTGCCCCCTGCGATTCTGGAAGCCACAGCAAGATTCCATCTTTGGAAAGCATGGGGCGCTCAGAGCCTGATAGTGCGCAGCAGCTTTAGGGTGTAGGCGGCTCTGGCTGAGGACACCCACCCCTCCTGGTCTGCTGAATGACGGTGGGTGGCCCCAGCATCTGCCATAGGGCAATTTTTCAGTGCAGAAGTGAAAGTCAAAGTGTAGCAAACAAAGCCCAGGCCTCTGTAGCGCCTCCTCCATGGTTAACCCTGTGTGTGCTGTGGAGAAAAGCCAAACACGGGCTTCACCTGCTTCTTTGTGGCAGCTAATGGGATACCCAGGAGGTAAGTGAAAAATCTGTGCGCAGGGACTGGAAAGAACAAGGATTTCAGCTTTGTGCTGACCAGAGCTTCGATCCTCATTTGATCTCTATCAAGCTGTGTGCCGTGACACCATGCTTAATTTCCTCTGCTTTAGTTTCTGTCTCTGCTAACTCGGGCCAGCTATAGGTCCTATTTTAGCTTAGTGCAAGCAATGGAACAGAGCAGTAAGCTCAGTAAACACTGGCTACTGACCTCCCCACCACTATCCTGGCATCACAGCAGGGCCACTAGCTTTGACGGCTGCGAGCCCGGCCGGTCCCATCACCCCACTTTCAGTATGTCCCCCTCATGCTTTGTCCTTCCAGATTCACCTTCCTAAGCTCAAAATGGGTAGTGTACTTGTCCTGTTCGAAGAGACTCACTGGGCCCCTATTTACTTCTTTGTCTGCTCAAAGGCTCCAGCGTAACTCACAAGCCCTCTAGCGAGGAGATCTCCTGTCTTTCTATCTCCTGGAGATCCTACTTGTTTTCCTTCAGGAGCTTCTTCCTAAACTCCTGGCCCAACGGAGGAAGCGTAGCACTGGGGCTACGCCACGGTTTCCAGATCTAGCAAAGGGCTCAGCTCCCAGCTCTTCCACCTACAGTCAGACCTTCGGCGAAGTGTTCACGATGGTGCCAGTTTCAGAGCTGCTGACAGAACCCAACGAGTTAAGCCAAAAGGAAGCATTTGAGCTGTGCCTGGCACGTGCTCAGGGCTAGGGAATCTCTGCCTCCTTCTTGTCGCTGTGTGAGGAAGTTCCCGGATGCTTCGTTTGTCACAGACATCTTTAAACTTTGTTTCTACTGTCTTTTGTCCCTGAGTGTGAGCCCTTGGAGGATGAGCTCGGTATCTTCTTCATCCTGCACAGTAACTAAGATGGAGACCCGAACTCAAGACAATGTTCTGCGAGTACCCGCAAAATGGAGCTCACGGTGAACGGCCATCCGTGAAGCCCAAGGCCAGCCTTGGGGTGCTCGGCCCTCCTCCTTACTTCTCATCTTCAGCACCTCACGACAAACGCAGCCAAGGGAGCCCATGGGGCCCTCAGTAACCTTGGAGAGCGAGTGCAGGTGCTCCTGAGACTTGCACCCGCGAGCACACATCCGGGCCCCACCCCCGCGGACACCGCCACCCACCCTCGGGCGCAGGGTGGACACCTGGGCCCAGATGCTATCAACCTTGACCTGGGGTCTCACAGCTGCTTGTCGGTACGTCGAGGTTCCCCTTCTGTTTCCAAAAGCACCCCCCAAATGGAGAAGTGAAGCAGCAGATGTTTTGCGTAGGCAGAGGACATTAGACTATTACAAAGCGAACTGAGTCCTTTCACGGAGGATGTGGGTATTCCTCCCCGAAGCGGAGGGAAGTCCCACCCCCAGGGGGTGGAGCTCTGAGCCGGCTGCAGAGGCTCTGCGCACCAGCCTGAACCTGCAGCCCGGCCCTGGCCTGGGCCTCCTGGCCGCAGCAGAGCCGGAACCTGTGGAAATAGTATCTTTCAAGTTTGTACTCGCGGAGTCCGTCTTGAGTTGCTGGGGAAGAGGGCACGGCTGGCATCAAGTGCGCAGAGCACAGACGATTCCTCGCAATAATGACTCCGCCAGCAGGCCCTGGTCCTGAGCTAGGAAACCCAGCTATAACATCTCACCTTCCTCCTGTCCCTCTCTTCCATCAGCAAGTGTCTTCACTTCTGTCTCCATTCCCTTGTCCTGTTCTTCCTCATTCCCTTCTTGGTCTCGCTTTGTAGTTCAGGCTGGCCCTGAGCTCACTATGGTGCCCAGGCAAGCCGCCGCGAACTCAGCAATCCTCCTGCCTCTGCCTCCCGAGTGCTGGGATTACAGGCGTGAGCCACCACGTCCGGCATTGTGGTATGTGGTGTTGATTGTTGGTGGGCGTGTCTCCACGCCCAACATTATATGTGGTTACCGGGGATCGAACTCAGGACCTTGAGCTTGCGAGGCAGGCGCCGGAACCACTGAGCTAACCCTCCAGCCCCCTCATTCCCTTCTTATATCCTTCTTTCCTTTTGTTTCTTTTTCTCTTTCTAATGTTTAGTGAGGCCAGCACTTGTATAAGCATTTAATATTACCTAATATCAACTATTAGCTAATGAATCAGAATTACTGTTATGCTACTGCTTGTAGCATAACCCTCAATACAGCGTATGACTAGTTGAGCTGCTAGTAGGTACTAGTTGACTAGTTGAATGACTAGTAGGTACTGCTGCCATCTGAGGTGAGAGTCTCTTTGATCTGTACTGGGTTTTAGCATACTATCCAATATACAAATAAGTAGGTAGAGACACACATATGTATATTGCATGTGCATAAATGTGCATATGTAAATATCCCTTGTTAACTAAATCTGCAAAATGTTCCTTTATATAAAATGCAGGCCCTTTATATAAAATGACAGTTATTTGCATATAACTTATTGGAATCTTCAATATAATCTTTAGATTAGCTACAATTTCTAATACCATGCAAATGTTATATAAATAGTTGTCATACTGTTTTGTTTAGGGAATAATGAGAAGAAAAATATTTGTATCTGTTCAGTACAAATTTAATATTTGGTGGAATATTTTCCATCCATCCTTGATTGAATGAATCTCCTAATACAGAACCTGCAGATTTGAGAGGTGACAAACACACACACATATGCACACGTGTGCACACATGCGTGCAATGAGTGTGTGCGTTGTTTTGTATTATGGCCAAAAAAGGCTAGTTCAGGATCAGGAAATTAGAAGAAAGCGCCACCTTTTCTTTATATTTTTATCTATATTCACACCTCTCTCTCTCTCTCTCTCTCTCTCTATATATATATATATATACTTTTTTTTTGTTTTTGCTTTTCTGCACTCTGCATTTTCTTTGAAATTTACAAACTACTTTTGTTACTAACACAACCTAATAGCATTGCAGAGGACTACAGGGCCTTGTGAGGACAGTCCCTGCCCCATGAGGGGGTGTGAAGAAGCGCTGTCCGCAGGGAGCCCTGCCACATTTGCACTGAAACAGAGTGTAAAGCACAGCTTCAGTCCCTGCAGTTCAAGGCGGTCAGCACCGTGCCACGGGTCCTGCTTGTAGCAATCAGTTTGTTTGCTCCCTTGAGATTAATTATTTCCTATTGATCTTCCTATGCATCCGGAAGCTCCTCCATTTACCCTTCAAATGCTCCGTCTCACTCTCTCCCTCTCTCTGACTGCACACTGGTGAGCAGACATATCGGAAGCCAGTGGCTTTTTAACCTTATTTACATATTAAGTTTATCCGGGGAGCCTTTAGAAAGAAACATATCCTATCTCTATCTTGGGAGATTATGATTTAATTTACTCCAAGACGGGCATAGTTTTCGTTGATGTTGTTAAGTTCCAGAGCCAATGCTATGTTTTAGAATAGCTACCTTCGCTGTAATTGTGTTTTCGGTTCTTGAACTGGCCCAAGCTGACGTTAGCACATCTCCTGAGATCATCCTGTGGTGTCCCTACTGGTGCAGACACAACTGTGGAGTCCACTGCTCTAGTGGAGGCCTTCCACCCTGATATGTCAGCACAGCCAGCGTAGGGTGTCTTCTGAGAACCTGCAGGGCCCTGAGCTCCACATCTCCTAATATCTGCAGTGTGTCTTCAGTGCCTTTGGAAGCTCTGGATGCCGGAGAGCACTCCAACCAAATCGGACCTCTCAAGGTCCTGGAGAACAACCCTGAAACATCCCTACATGCGGCCTTTTATGTTTCTAAGGATAGACTCTTACCCCTCTTCAATCTTCCCTCGTCTGCGCACCCATTGCTGGCTCCTCCCACCCTGATTTAGGGATGATCTGGTCATGATTTGATTCTCGGTGTCTCTCTCTAACTGGCACCGTGTTGAACACATTCTGCTCATTTCTGGTTTTTCTCCCTAACAAACAGGTTGTTTTAGACCCCGGAGCTGAGCCTGGCTGTCTTTCCTGGGTTATTTCCGGAATCTGAATAATCTGGCTAATTTCTGTTGCTACCAGTGGGCGGAACATTCCACACCAGGTCACCAGGAGTGTTGGGAGTGTCCTTAGCTAACAGCTAACAGCTGATCAGCTCTGGGGATTTTTTTTCTGCCCTGGGGAAGAGTGTACCTGATGACCAGAGGAGTTGGAGAAGCTCAGGCCCAGTCCTTCTGCCTAATGTGTAAAGTTTCTGAAGGCCTTGCCAAGCCTCATAAATATGTTCACGTGCACCAATGCAGATGTAGTGATAATAAATTAACCGATGTGAAATCTTAGTTTAAAAAAATGTAAGAAGAGATGAAACTTCAGGAACTAAAAAGGGCGCTATCTGACATAGAAAATAAACTTAAGAACAAGTTGAAGAAGCATTAATGAACTGTAAATTCATAAAAATTTTCTGTCTGAGGGCCGGAGGTTAGCTCAGTGGTTCAGGCGCCTGCCTCCCAAGCGCAAGGTTTTGAGTTCAATCCCCGGAAACCACATACAATGCTGGGTGTGGTGACTCACGCCCACCAGCCATCAATACCACATACCACAGTGCCGGGCATGGTGGCTCACGCCTGTCATCCCAGCACTTGCGTGGCAGAGACAGGAGGATTGCTGAGTTCAAAGCTTGCCTGGGCTACATAGTGAGCTCAGAGCCAGCCTGAATTACAAAGCGAGACCCTGTCTCAAAAAAAACAATTTTTTTTTTCTGTCTGAAAACACTTGCCACAAAAGTGGCCATTTTCTGCTTTTAGTTTAATATTGATTCTGCTATGTTTAAGTTCTTGTTCTCTCTCTCTCTGTGTCTGTCTTTATATCTGATTCCAGTGCAGCAGCATAGGGTTTATTTTCTTCTCTTTCTTTTATTTGTTATGTTCTTCTGAGTGAGAACCCTGTCCCTCATTACCTTTATTTGCCCACCCTCCCTAAACATTTTCTAAGCATACATGTGAAAATGAAGGAATCAGCATTACTGAAACATTTAGATTGACAAAACTAGCAGACTTGTTATATTCTTTCTATTCTTTAGTATCATTCTGATGTCCACTGGGGTAAATATTCTCCTTTTAGTTGGAATTTGAACATCTGACCAGAAGCCCTCTTGCATATGCCGAAGGAGGAGTGCGATGCTCCTTTATTCCTGTCTTGACTCAGTGTGTCCTTTCACTGCCCAGACACTGTTAGACCCGAGTGCCTCCTGGTGACTCAACTGCACTCCGAATTCTTTGAAAAATAAGAAGCTCCAACATCTAGTACATTGCAGATGTCAGTGGTTGGACAGATCACTGAAATGTAACTCGGTTACAACGGCAGAAATAACTGTGTGTGGCAGAAGTTGCATGAAACCAACACACTAGCTTCAAACAACTCCTGGCACCTATCAATCCCTCTCCCCCCCCCTCCCTCC
>PVIC010003837.1:0-66364 GCA_004025085.1 Thryonomys swinderianus | reverse complement strand
TAGTTAGGGCTGGCCCTGAGCTCACTATGTAGCTCAGGCAAGCCTCAAACTCACAGCAATCCTCTTGCCTCTGCCTCCAGGGTGCTGGGTTTATAGGAGAAAGCCACCATGCCCAGCACTATGGTATGTGGTACTGATTGCTGGTGGGCATAAGTCATCACACCCGGTATTGTATATAGTTACTGGGGATTGAATCAGGAACCTTGCACTTGCTAGGCAGGTATTGGAACCACTGAGCTAAATCTCCGGCCCGACCATGTATATTTTCAATTGCCTCACCTCTAATCTATCCCTGACCCCGCCCGGGGAACTATGAGTCCCTGAGATCTGTCAAGACGTTTATAGAATCTGAATAAAAAGCGGACAGGGAAATGGGAAGTTTGGGGTGGAGAATTAACACGGGAAAAAGGGAGGGAGGAGTTGGAGTAGGATCAGGGTTCTCGTCCTCTGCCGAGTTCGAGGGCCAGAGATAGACATGGGCTATCTTCCTCCATCCCATCACCACCCTGCCAAGACCCTGCAAGTGCCAAGGTGCAGGTAGGAAGGGCTGACAGTTTTTCTAGCCCCAAATAATGAGGTGACAATTAGCCCTCAGTATGTCAAGGAGACCTCGATGGTGTTTTACCTTTTCTGGCTCTGAGAAACCATTGTGCAGTCCCCTCAAAGTGTCTCTTCTTCTAGAAGCTCCTAAGCCCTTGTTCTTTTTAAATGCCAATTCCCGAGATTCCACAGATGCTCTCCTCAGTAAGGCACTTTTAAAATTTTTATTTATTTATTTATTTATTTATTTTTTGAGACAGTGTCTCACTTTGTAGTTCAGGCTGGCACTGAGCTCACTATGTAGCCCAGGCAAGCCTCGAACTCAGCAATCCTCCTGCCTCTGCCTCCCGAGTGTTGGGATTACAGGCGTGAGCCACCACTCCCAGCACTGTGGTATGTGGTATTGATTGCTGGTGGGTGTGAGTCACCACGCCCAGCATTGTATGTAGTTACAGGGATTGAACCCAGGACCTTGAGTTTGCGAGGCAGGCTCCAGAACCATTAAGCTAAATCTCCAGCCCTACCACAGAGTATTTTTAAATCAAATCCCAAACTCGATTCCAACCCACATGTAACTGAACCTAAATCAATCTCAACCCAACCTTTGATTGAGCCCAAGACATATTCCTAAACTTACCTGAAATGAAACAAAAATCCTGCTCTTTATCATAATACCAATCCCAGGGGTTGGTATTAGCCTCAGCTGCAGCTGTAATTCTACCCCTAATGCCAACCTAGGTCGAGTACCAACCTCAAATCAGAACTTAAGTATTTATAATTCCAACTAACCCTAAACTGAACCCTAGATCCAGCGCCCCCCCCCCACTCTAACATTTAGCATTAAGTCCACGATGCCAACCCTTATTCTGCACTGCATTGTAATGCGACTGGAGACGCGATCCTTTCCTTTCTATTTCTCTGTGCTCAGTCCCCCTAGCTTTCCCTTCTACCCACCACCGGCCTTCCGTGCTTCTCTCTCATGAGTGGATCTACTTACCCGCAACCTCACCAGGCCCTTTCTTTTGGGTCTTCTCTAGGCTGAGTCAGGATGACTAGCTATCCTCTACTTAGGCCCTAGCATTACCCATTGAATCAAATCCCTGTATTTCTCCAGGCCTCTGTTTCCTCATCTGTAAAGTAGGGATAATGATCCTTGTTCAGGGAACAGGACAATCCCATAAACCTTCCAATAAATAAGGATATAAGGGTATTTGGTGTGTACATCTCGCGGGCCCCAAGGTACTCTGTTGTTGTTTAGGACGGGGATTTGGCACACGGAAACACAGAACTTCCTTCTTCTTCCGTCTTTTCTCAGAGCAGTGAGTCCTGGAAGCATCCCCCAGCTCCATAACTCTCCCTAAGACTCTTCCCCCTCTGCCGAGCGCCGTGTCAGGGGTTGGGGAAGGAAGCGCCCTTGACTCCTCGGAGGGCGCCAAGCGGTGAAGGAGACCCCTCTGTGCCGGAGTCTAGGGGAGGCCCAAGTCTGTTCTGTGCCTTCCACTTTCTACTTCTGCCGCCTGGGAACCCCCCCTCCCAGCCCTGGCCTGTGCAGAGCTAACTGTGCTGGCTTCCTCACCCCAAGCACCTCGGTCACCCCGAAAATCAGCCCGGGTTGAGAGTCTGCCTTAACCCTTGAAGCCTTGGTGGCTCGTCCCGGGCATGGAAGCTGGGACAGCAAGGGACTCTTCACAGAGGCATCTCCCTCCCGTCTGCCCACCCTCACTCAGGCACGCGTGCCCACAGCCCTCTGGGACGGTTCCACCCACTGCCACACCCTGGTCCCTCTTCCCTCAGGCTTCCTCAGACTCTCTAGCTCTGTGTGCAGCGGGGTCGGGGTCTGGTCCCCATCACACCTCTGGCTCTCGAGGCTCTCTCCGCCCGGCCTGGGTGGAAGCACAGAGGCACGGGAGGCCTCTTCCCGGCACGCTCCTTCCCTCCTCCTCTCAGCTCTGAGGCCCTGCTCCCTTTGAAGGCCCGAGGCCTGGAGGGGAAGGCGGGTTGAGCATTCCTGGATCCCTTTCATCTGCTGGACCTCCCCTCCAGCCCAGGTCCCGGTGTGGCAGGACGGCCGACCCTGGCGCACCGTCTCCGGGCTTCCCCTCGGAGTGTTCCCCGTGTGGAGAGTCAGTAATGCTTAGAGCTGCGACTTTAGCCCATAGTGGGAGTGTGTGCCAGGCCCTGCGTCCTGGGCCGGTGTTAGCGCTTCCAGGCCTGGGCACCCTTCCTCCCCAAGCCTGGCATCTCCTTCCTTTTTCCCACTTCCCCCGGGGGAGGAGACAGTAAATGAGTGGTCAGGGGAGCTCCGTGGACGCTGTAAAATGGGGCGACTGTTGTCACCCGAGGACGTGGCCAGGAGGAAGTAGATGTTTAACAGGTGCCTAATTACAAGTCCCCCGGCCACCCTGCACGGCTGTCAGGACAGGGAAGAGCTTGGGTGAGGGCTGGGTAATGCCTGGGTAGGCCATCCTGTCACCCCGATAATTAGGGTTACTGGGGCTCCTCCCCAAGGCGGGGACCAGGCCCCCTCCCTCCCATAGAAATAACTCCGGCTGCTCCCCGGCTGGGCACTTACTGCACCTTCCTGCCACCCCGGGCAGTGTCTGGGCCCTCAGCTCCCCCTCCCTCCACCTGCCCCTTCCACCCACCGCCACCGGCCCAGAGGAGCCCAGCCCAGACGGAGGCGACAGCGAGCCCAGAGACATGGGAGTCCGAGGAACATTCCACCTTCTGCTTGTGTGCCTGAGCCCAGGTATGGGGCCGGGCAGTGGGCAGGAAAAGGGGCAGTCAGGGTGCACTGAGGGCCTGCCCACCCTCATCCTGCTGCTGGTTTGGATGTGGCCAGCACGGCCTGTACCTGCAGCTTTGGGGCATCGTCTGTGTACAGAGGTCTCAGAGGGGATCTTCCTGGTGTCCGGGAGCCTGTGGGGCTCGTACATGTGTGCAGGTGCCCTTCGTGCTGTGCCCACGCTGGGATGTGGGGGGCAGGGCTTGCTCAGAGTTACCTGTGGGAGCTGGAGGTGGGGTAGGAGTCAGGTGAGCAGCAGTTCTGGGTGGGGGCCGAGGAGGAGCCGGGGAAGGATCAGTTTCATTCAAGACAGGCTGATTGCCAGTCACAGTGGGAGGGACCACTTTCCAGGGCCAGAGTGCCAGGCAGGGGCAGTGGAGCTGGCACCTTGCGAGGCTGAGTGCTGGTCGGCCGTTTCTGTCACGAAAGGTGGCAGCCCAGGCCCGAGACCTCCACCGTGGGTCCCCCTGGTGTAAGTTCCAGGCTTGTGCCTGTTCTAGCATGAGGCCAGAAGAGGAAGGGACAATCGGTAACTCCTCACCCCTCTGGAGGGCAGGACTCGGGTTTGGATGCTGTGCCACCCTGCCCGGGTCAGGCAAGTCCCAGCAAGGGCCACCGTGTTGCGTATCACTGAAATAGCTCCATGCTGCTCCTGGGGTCTGGGTCTGGGGTGAAGGAATGCGAGAGTGTGGTAAGGGGACTGCGTCAGCGGGGGTGCGTGCATGTGTGTGTGAGACTGAGGACATTTCTACTTTTTGTGCCTCGCGTGAGTCAGGCCGGCAGGGTACCTGGCTGTGCTCCACGCGCTGGGACATCTCCACGAGTGTCTGGTTATGTGCAGACACCCAGCTGTACGGCTGCTTTTTCTTTCCCGTCTCCCCTTTCCCTGTCCTACCTCCCTGTCTGGAAGCTGCTTGGAAATTCAAAAGAGATTGTCGAGGGGACACCCCTGGACAGTGACCAGCACCTGGCGATTTTGTGGGGAGACACTGGCCACTGTCTTCCTGAGAAGGCGCCGTGTGGCATCTCTGCTCTCAGCACCCAGCTCTCTCTTCCATGGTGGCCTCGCTTCTTTCACCAGCCTCTCTCTCTCCCCTCACCGTCCCTCAGATCCAGAAAGCTCCTCCTCAGTGTCACAGCCAGAGCAAGCTCGATGACCCGGTGACACGTGGTGAAGGGACCGGCTTCCCAAGGAGAGGGACGAGGGGGCAAAAGGCTGGAGCTGTTGGGAGGAGTCTGAGAAGCTTCTAAGGAAAAAATGGGCGAGGCTGGGACAATTGAAGGAAGGCACTCAGGGCAGGGTGGAGGGTGTAGCCCGTCCCTCTGGCTCAAGCCCCTTTCCCTGAATACTCACCTCCTGCCTGACTGGCCTCCGTGGTGTGTGGCAAGATGCCTCCCTGTTGCCAGCTGCTTTCGTGGCTCTGCCCCAGGGCGGAACCTCTGCTCTCACCTGAGTCCTGGCTCATCCCTGCTCCCAGTGTGCCGCCCCAGAATCTGGCAGATAGTATCGGGATCCTTATCTCAGGAATAAGCTGGAGTTCCCTTAGCCTGGGGCTGGAGGAAGCTTCCCCGGTGCCGTTAGAGGCCCAGCGGCGGCCAGCTCACCTGCTCTGCCTTCTGCAGCCTAGTCTGGTTAAAGCACAGCCGATCGGCTGATCACACAGCCAGGGTTCCAGAGGGCAAGTTCAAGGATCCCTGAGGAGCTGGAAAGGCTCTTTGTTTGCCTCTCCAGAGCCACACTACAGGTAGGGCTTGTGTAGATGTGTCTGGTCTTGACTGAAGGCACATGAAATCAAAAAAGTGTGCAGTGGGTGTGCCTCAGGATTAATATGCGCTGTGTTTGCCTGCAAATGTGTGTTGTGTCGGTGTGGACCTGCCGGTGTCTGTGTGTGTAAGAAGGGGGCTGCGTAGGAATATAACTGCGCTGTGAAGGCTTGAAAGAGTATGTCTGTGCATCAATTTGCCTGCCTTACGACGATACTGAAATGGTATGTGAGAGATGCTCTAGAGATGTGCCAGTGGTCCTGAGCCAAAGAAGTACAAAACAGTACGACTGCTGAGACTTGGGGCTGGGACTCCAAAGGCTGTATGGACTTCAAAAAAAGTCTAGCGATGGAAAGCTGGCCGGCTGGGCCAGGGGCCTGAGGAGGGAGTGTTGCCGGAGACCTGGAGGCAGGGTGCTGAGTCCTCTGGGTGAGTCCCAGCAAACATCCCCCTCTTATCCCTCTCTAGGTCTAACCGGTTTGGGCTAGTGCTTGCCTGGGGCTCTGGGATAGGGAGGGAGAGGAGCTCCTAGCCTGGTTGCTTGCTTCTGACTCAGGGGCAGGAGGGGCCCTATATGGGAACAGCTGTGCCTGGGCCACAAAGGGGAAGACAGCCTGCGAGGCATCTTCACACCAGGCTTGTCCTGCAGGTGCATGCTGCCATGGCCCTCAGCACTCACTGTCACGTGTGGGCACAGCCAGACCCCAGGTCACAGCTGTCCCCTGTCTTGCAAGGGGACACTGTCACTTAGAGCACGCCTACAGCCAGGCACACATCATCACACACCACCCGGAAGTCCGCAGCCACAGACACAGTCATACTCAGACGCATGTTGGTAGCACGTACAGTCTGTGGCTTTTCACGCTGAAATGGACCCCGGAAGCCTCTATAGCTATCCATCCGCTTCGGGCCACCAGTACCTGGCCCAGGCAGGCCCAGACACAGCACAGACAGGTGGCTTTTAACCAGCTACCTCTTTCATCGATGGACTTAGTACTCCAGGTATTCTACATGGCTACACACAAACACAGACATGGACACACAACAGAGCACTCATGGTGTCAAATAAATATATCCACAACTATCCCACATGGTCATGTGCATTTATACCCCTGGAACTACAAATGCTCGTAAGTGTACAATATCCACATGGGTATGTGTGTAGTATATACATCGAGTCATGCACACGTACATGCAAACGTAACAGCAGTGCATATACAAACAATATTCCGATGCTCACCCACATACTTGCAGAACAATACACGGGTCTGTAGTACTGCCACATAAATTAGCAAGCAACATGAGTATGCACAGACATGCCCGTACCTATTCACACCCCACACACATACACCAATGTGAGCAGCTCCTCCTCCCTACGGGAGCCCCGCTGGGCCCTGGGTGACAGCTGAGAGAGAACACTGGGTGGAGAGGCTGAAGCTGACTACTGAATGGCGGGGCCTGCTCCCCCACCCACCTGCTTTTCCTTCCCCAGCACTGCTGTCCGCTGTTCGGATCAACGGGGATGGCCAGGAAGTCCTGTACCTGGCAGAGGGTGATAACGTGAGGCTGGGCTGCCCCTACATCTTGGACCCTGAAGACTATGGTCCCAATGGGCTAGACATTGAGTGGATGCAGGTCAACTCGGACCCCGCACACAGGGAGAATGTGGTGAGTGCTGGGCACAGGGTTCTCTTTACTCTGTACTTCACTGGGCAGCCAACATCTTGAGAGGAAAAGGAGGGCAAACGGCAAAAGCAGGACCTTGAGACTGCCCCAGCGCCTCTCAGGGAGACAGGTACCAGGGCTAAGAGCTGTGCACCTGGGAATCTAGCCAGGCGTTCAGCCTGCCTCCCCTGCCCCGTTCCAGAGGGGAGACCAGAGGTTGCTCCTGCCCTCAGGTTCCCAATCTGACTCAATACTTTCCCAGAGTGCTTCGTCTTGTCTGATTTCACCCATTCTGAAAGAGATCACTGGTCGGGCATCATCATTCCCACTTTCAGAGAGACAGAGTCTCCGAGAAATTGAGTGAATTGTCCAAAGCGGCCAAGCCACATGGCCTTCCTTGGTTCCGCCTTCCTTACCACCTATTTTCCTCTCTTCTTCACAGTTCCTTAGTTACCAGGATAAGAGGATCAACCATGGCAACCTCCCCCATCTGCAGCAGAGGGTCCGCTTTGCTGCCGCAGACCCCAGCCAGTATGACGCCTCCATCAACCTCATGAACCTGCAGGTGTCAGACACAGCCACCTACGAGTGCCGGGTGAAGAAGACCACCATGGCCACCCGGAAGGTCATTGTCACTGTGCAAGGTATGGCCGGATGCTGGGCTCCCTTTCCCCAAGCTTTGGGGCCATGGTGAGGCTGCCTCTGGGTCTCGAGTGGGTCCTGGCTCATGGTCACCTGCCTCCCTGCAGCACGCCCTGCCGTGCCCATGTGCTGGAGTGAAGGCCACATGACCAAGGGCAACGACGTGGTGCTGAAGTGCTTTGCCAACGGGGGCTCCCAGCCACTCTCCTACAAGTGGGCCAAGATCAGTGGGCAAATCCACCCCTACCGAGCAGGCTCCTACCACTCCCAGCACAGCTTCCACTCCGAGCTCTCCTACCAGGAATCCTTCCACAGCTCCATAAACCAAGGTGAGGGCCTGATGGGGACAGCGTGCAGTGGACTTTGGAACCTGCTGGGGCTCCCCTGGCTTATGTGAAGGGGAGACGAGAAGGCGGAGCTGGGGAGTCAGCCAAAAGCAGTGAGGTGGAGCTGTGCCTGCTTCTGGCTAGGACGCTGACGAGCTAGCTGCAAGTCTCTGGCCGCAGCTTACCCTCTCCGTGCCTTGATTTCTTCACATTTGAGGAGGGAATCCCAGCACCCACCTCTCAGGGATATGAGGGTCTAGATGGAATGAGGCGTGTGATGTTTCTAGCACGGGCGGAGGCTGAGTGATACCTACAAAGACTAAAGGCGCTGGAATGGACTTCAGAGTTCCTCTGGTCTAAGCCGGTTCCTGCTGTACCAATAAGGAATGTAGTTCCCTAAAGTCACAGAGAGAATTCATGTGTTTCTGACTTATTTCTGGGGGAGGGGTCCTTCCCTGCTGAGGCACAACAGAGAGGGGGCAGAGCTGAGGGAAGCCCCACCCCCGGGGCTCAGGCTGAGGTGGGGGTTCTCAGAGACCAAGCCTCTCTCATCGCACTGGTCCGATTCTCTTCCAATTTCAGGCCTAAGCAATGGGGACCTGGTGCTGAAGGACATCTCTAGCGCGGATAACGGGCTGTATCAGTGCACAGTGGCCAATCACGTGGGCTACAGCGTTTGCGTGGTGGAGGTGAAGGTGTCAGGTAGGCGCACCGGGCCCACGGTCCCAGGGCTGGCACGGCTGGAGGGGGGCACCCAGGCTGAATTCCAGCTAGCAGTTCTGGGAGAACCACGCAGGGTCGATCAGTCTCCCACCCCTTCCTCACTGGGTGCCCAGCACCCGAGAGCCTTGGGTCCCTGTCCCTGTTTCCTGCAGGACCCTGCCCCGGCACCTCCTGGTCAACCGGGTCCTTGGCAGGACTGAGAAGCCTGACCCGCCTCTGCCTCTCTCCACAGACTCCAAGCGTGTGGGCATGATCATCGGCTCCGTGTTGGGCTCTTTGCTCCTGCTAGGCTGCCTGGCCCTGGGCATCTGGGGGCTCGTCGTCTGCTGCTGTGGGGGCCCCGGGGCTGGCGGCGCCCGCGGTGCCTTCGGCTACGGCAACGGCGGCGGGGTCGGCGGAGGGGCCTGCGGCGGCGACTTGGCTAGTGAGATCAGGTAACACCTGATGCATGCTGCTCGCTGCTGCGCGGCAGGGGCCGGCGCCCTGCCCTCCTCCCCCCTGGCTGCCGCCGGCCGGGACCCTCACCCCAAACCTGCCCGCCATCGCCACGGAGTGCTGGGACCTCAGCATGTCGACCTGCCACTTGCCGCATGGCTTTTCTGTCCTCTCCCCCGTCTCCACCTCCGCCCCCGCCCTCCACTGCCTCCCGTCTCCACAGCCCTTTCTGTCCTACTGTCTCTTCCTAGACTGTAAGCTCCTGGAGGGCAGGGCCTGTGTTTTTACTCCCACATTTCCCATGTATCGCGCCGGTGAGAACTCTGACATGCTATTTAAGAAGTTAATCCTAAGAATAGTGCCAGTAACTTATATTAGAAACTAGAAATAAAAACAGAACAAGAGTAGAAGTGCTAATGATTGCAATGCCTTGGGGATGAGGGGAAAGATGGAGTTGGGAGGGGCAGGAAGAGAGGGGACACAGCGCACAAGGACCAAGGTCAGGGTTAACGAAGGCAGAAGGGAAGAAGCCAGGACGGCAGCCCTGGCATCCTGCGGGCTCCCTCCCTGTGGGGGCGGCACTTCTGCCGAACCTCGGGGAGGGTGCGGGGCGCCGAGGACAAGCCGCGCCAGAGGTTGGAGTCGGCCGCACCCCAGGATCACTGCGGGGTCGCTGGCCAGGAAGGTGCAGAGAGGAGAGGAGGTCGAGAGAGAGAGGGAGAGAGAAAGCAAGGAGAGGAGGGAGGCGCGGGAGACAGGCTGCTACGAGCTCCCACCTCTGCCCAGGCCTTGCCCACGCCGCGCCGCGGAGGAGCCGCTCACGCGCCCGCCTGTTGTTTTCCACAGAGTGGACGCCGTGGCGCCCGGGTGCAAGGCCAGCGGGCGCGGGTCCCGCGTCACCCAGCTCCTGGGGTACCCGACGCAGAACGTCAGCCGCTCCCTGCGCCGCAAGTACGCGCCCCCGCCCTGCTGCGGCCCCGAGGACGTGGCCCTGGCGCCCCGCACCGCCGCCTGCGAAGCGGGCCCCTCCCCGGTCTACGTCCAGGTCAAGAGCGCCGCCCCCGCCGAGGGCGCCGAGGGGCTGCAGCAGAGCAAAGACGGGCTGTTGGTGTGAGCGCGCGCCGGGCTGCGCCCCGGCCGGGACTGGGCTGGGCTGGGCTGGGCTGGGCTCTCCGCCCGCAGCCGGGACGCGATCGGGCCTGCGCCCGCCTCTCTCTCTCTCCCTCCCCCCCCAGGCTGCCAGGCGGCTGGGGTAGGGAGAGGTCGGGGATTTCCCTAGGGGAGTTGAGGAAGGAAGCTTCCTCCCGAAGCGGAAGGGGGCGCCAAGGACCGAGGACGGCCGTCTCTAGCCGCCCCGCATCCTCGGGCTTCGGGCGGAGGCAGGGGCGCGAGGTGGGGAGGAGAAGCGCAGTCTGAGAGAGCGGACCACGCGCAGGCCCGGTGTCCCCAGCCAAAGCGGAGAGGCCAGGCCCGGTGGGTGGGGTTCTGAACTGAACTGTTCTAAGAGTGAGATCCGAGCTCCAGGCAACAGTATTAGCACAATAAAGAAGCCTTAAAACCTGGGCCTCCTTGACTGACTTCTTTGCTTTCCTTTGAAACAGCCCAGAAGGAATCCAGAGTGAGAAACTGCAGGACAGAGAGACTGTGAGGCCCTGTAATCAACTAGCCCTCCTTTCCAAGGGAAACAGATTGGGTTTATTGAGCATCCTTTGAATGCCAAGTGCTTTTCAATATTTTATTTTATTTTATTTATCCCTGACTTTAGTCCTGCGAGGCTGTGCATTGTCCCCATTGTACAAACGAGGCTCCCGAAGGCAGCCAGAGGTCATAATTCAAGGTCTGGTCAAGGAAAAATATTTGACCCCAGGACATCAGGCTGTTTCTGTGACGCTCGAATTCCTGAATTCCTCGTACAGCATTCTAGACTGAGGCTATTCCAACCTCTTCAGGCTTCCACCTCCCAAAGCAGGCTGTTGCTTAACAGAAAATTTCTGTCGAACTCACATAGCTTTTATCCCTTGGTCCAAGTTGTACTCTTAGGGAGCTCAGTGTGTCCTATTTCCAGTACAGCTACATCTAGGGCCCAGTGTTTGTCCTCTAAATACTAGCCAGCTGTAACAGATACACAACTGGACTTCTGAGTAGAGATCCTCAGAAATAAATAGGTGACTTCAAGGTCACCTAGTTCTACCGGCCCTTCCCCAGCCACTTGCTTGGTGAGAGCCTGGGCTCTTCTCACTTGGTCTCTTCTGTTGAAGAGTAGCTGGTTTACCTAATTCTGCATCTACCCTAGGGCGGCATGAAGTGAGATGTGAAGGGGCCTCAGAGCACTGGACTTTAGGAGGCCTTGAAACCCTGCAGTAGGAAGCCTTTGAGTTGGCACAGGGGGACTCACACAGGGGAAATGGCCTTGGTGGTCTGGCTTGAAAGAGCCAGGGAGGAAAATAAAAGTGATAATGATGAGATAAAGGGAAGAAGGGAGGAAAGCTGAACTGGGGCACTTAGAGGATGAGCAAGGGTACAGAGGGAAAGAAATTAGATAAGAAAGGGAGCAGAGAATGCCAAGAACCATCTGTCACGCTTACGAGCACCTCATATAATTTACTCACGAGCTGAGCTAGTTCTTCAGCAGGGCCCTGTGCCTGGCACATGCTTTTGCCCCAAGGAAGGGGATGCACGGGGTTGACCTGGGGAGGGCACTCCTGATAGGAGGGGCCTCCGGCTCAGCCTGTAGGGAAGCAAAGAGGGCCAGCTCACTTTCCTATTCTGGGAACTAGGAGCAAACCAGTCTTTGCCTTCATTTGAAAAAGTGGAACAAGGGAGCCTCTCTTAAGAAAATAAACACACACATATACATACATTCATACATACATACATACATAAATAAATAAATAAAGCACCCGGCAAAGTTTCAGGGAGACTCTGGAAAAGGCTTCTATCAGGGTGACTCAACCAGGAAGGCAGTGAGGCTCCTAAACCTGGGTGGAGACTGCAGGCCTTTCTGTGCTCACCGTCCCAGGACGAGAGGGCGGGGTATTTCTGCTCCAGTGATTCTGCTGCGGGAGGAGCACCTTGGACTTTTTTGTTCATTTCTCCCGCAGGAAGCCTTGCTCACTGCTGGAGGAGGAGAGCACTTGTGATGATAAATGTTTAAGAGCAGCTCTGGGAGAGGGGGAGAGTGATGGACAGGGAAGCCCTGATTTGCAGCGTTTCTGTCATGTCAATGTGAACGGTGTGGGAAAATGTTCAGTAGTGCACCAAAGTCTAGCCTTTCCATAATTCAGATACAATAATACATAATTCAGTAAATAACCTGGCGAGTTTCAGTAATGGAGAACTGTGGTAAAAGAATTGAGAAGTGAGCAGGGGCCAGTACTTTTTACCTTTGTTTTGACTTGTAATTTAGTTTGTTTAATTGTACGCTTAGGAAATTCCCTTTGGAACAGTGGCTCCACTGAACAGCTGCTTTGCAGAATGTAGGTGGGCTAGGTCATGGAGTGTGTCAGTCCACTTTGCAATACTATAACAAAACACCTGAGGTGATAGACTTCAAAAGAGGCATGGTTTATTTTGGCTCATAGTGCCAGAGGTTTCAGTCTATGATTGGGTGGCCCAGTTGCCTTTGGGCCTAGGACCATTCCAACATCAGGGTGAAAGCACAGAGCTGAAAAAGGCAGGAAAATAGAGAGGGGTTGGGGCTCCCAGTGACCTAACTTCCACTAGTCCCACCTCTTAAAGGTTTTACTTCCTCCCAGTGGCAGTGAGAACCAAGTCTCCAACCTGCGGACCTCTGTGGTACACTTGCCTGAACCACAGCCCTGGCAACAAGAAGCCTGGGCACAAGTGGTTCCTTGAGAGCAGAAATGTCCACAGTGGGAGGTTGAAATAGGAGGGTCCCAAGTTCAAACTCAGCTAGGGCAACTTAGTGAGATCTCATCTCTGTCTCTCTGTTTCTCTCTCTCTTGTTCTTGCTCTTTTTTTTTGGAGGTAGCAGGTCTTAGCTCTGACCCTGTGCTTGCCAGGTATGTGTGTTGCCACTGAACTAAATCCCCAGCTTGAGACTTTGCCTCAAATAAATAAATAAATAAGGTTTAGAATGTAGTTTAGGATGAAGGGCCTGGGTTTAATCACTAGTAAACACACACACACACACACACACACACACACACACACAGAGGGAACTCTCAAGACCATCTTGCTATCTGTTTTTCCATAAACAAACAGCACCAAGTCAGTCATCTCCCTTCCTCTTCCGACTTCTGCATCTTGCACTTTTCTGCAGCCCAACCAGGACTGAACTCTAGTTCTTCTGGCCACGGAAAACATTATTTCGATAATTTACAGCTCCTGGGAAACCAAGGCCACTCTTGACAGTCATTAGAAACCTAAATTGGCATCCACAGGATTTCTGTGAATTTGCTTTGTAGGGTGTCCAGCTGTGGGAAATCTATGCATCACGGATGCAAATACTTGTCTACCCCCCCACCCCCACCCCGTGAAGTTATCCTCTAGCACCAAATTCTTGCAAACTCTGCCTTCTCAAGTCCAAGAGTGAGAGGGAATCTCAATGATCCATCCGCGTGGACTTCTTAGAGTAACAACTATCCCACTTGCTGCCTGTTATATATCAATTACTTTACTCCCAAAGTGTGGGGGCAGGGTTGATTTTGTTTTCTGACTTACTGGGGCAGGGCATTTGGGAGATCCTTGTCCTTCTAAATTAGAAAGCTACTCAGTTCCTGTAGGCTTAGGTCGTGGAGACAGGGCCCTGGGTCAGAAATTTAGTCCCATCCCCTTAACTTTCTGGGAGTCTCTTCTGGGTTTGTTTCCTCAGTTTGGCAGAACCCTTGCAAGCCCTGCTGTGGAGCTTCTACTCTTCATCCATCAGCCCAGATGGAGGACGCATTTCATTTGGGGTGTGAAGCCAAACCGATTTCACCCTGTTCCGTGGGACTTGGAGAGGAAGAATATGCTGAAGGGACGTGGGAGTGGGCCCAGGGGCTGCCCTGGGAGAGCTGCAGGAGCCTGAGTTTCTGCTGCTATCTGTGGCCACTGGCCTCAGCAGCCCCCTGGGGTGCGTTTGAGAAGGACAAGCAGGAAGGGACGCTGAGCAGGAGGCAGATGAAACCCTTGGACAAAGGCAGAAAGTTGATAGAGGATGGGGCCAAACTGCTGGGCTCATTTTCATGGAGACAGAGTGAGGTGAAGGTGGGTCCTGTATCGATTTTTTTGGGGGAGGAAGAACAAAAAGAGGAAGAAAAATTGTAATAAATATGTAGGATCAGCTGTGTTTATTTCTGCAAAGGGAGCCCTCGTTTTAGAATCGGACAGACCTAGATTCATAGTTCTTTCATAGTTCTTTGTCCCGACCTCAGTTTATCTGCATAGACAGTGGAAGAGCGGTGGGATTATTTTATATGGCACAGCCTGGCACATGCTAGGGGCCCAGTGAGTGACTGAGCTCCAACCCTCCACGTGCCTCACATAGAGCGTCCGCCAAAAACGCATACACCTAGGGAAAAAATTGTGTAAATATTTTAATACTAAATTTTGGGGACATCATGTGATTCATACGAGTTACCTTTGGGCTCCCCAATGGTAAGAGGTATTAGAAATGGGGTCATCGGTTGGCAATCACATCGTATCATTTTTCTTTTCCTGAAGTGTGTATACTTTCTTTTGGGAAAACTCTGTAATTCCGTCTTCTTCAAGAGGGAGGGCCTGAGGATCTTAGCACACAGTGTGGTCCCCAGGGAATGGAGTAGGGTGAGAAGCATGCAGCCTTGGATTGAAGTGGAGACAGCTGACCATCCGAACAAAGGGACAAGGAAGCCGGGAAGCAGCAAGCGGCAAGCAAGGTAGGAGAAGCAGGACTGGCCCATGAGGCCGAGTCCATGCCCCAGGGCCATCCGTGCACCAGCAGTCCATGCACCAGCAGCCATCCTCCTTAGCAATAGTGGTAATAATAACAGGAAACCCCTGAAACACAAGTGCCACAGGGGCCTGGATGAGCTGCAGGACTCCTCGGGGCTGCCGCCTCCCTGGGCCAGGTGTGTCCTCCTGGGCCCTGTCCCATCCACCTGCTTTCGGGGGTGGCCCTCTGGGTCCAGCGCCTCCCCTGTAGCACCTCCCAGAAGGTCCCTGTGCAGCTTCCCCCAGGCCGAGGGACCTTCCTAGTAGCGTACACAGTGATTTTCTTCACCCTTTTTGGAGAATCGACTCAGCTTAGAAGGGGGTTCCTTCACTCAGCTCTGTCATCCTCTCAGTCTCCTCAGCCACCCCCTGGCCTGCCTCTTTCCCCTTCCCCGGACTCGCAGAACTTCCATCTTCAAATGCTGGGACTCGGGCTCCCAGTGCCTCCTCCACCCTCTCCTCACACAGCCAAGGTGGCTTTCCAGGCCTCCAAAGCTCTCTTCTGAGAGAGCTTCTCGTTCTGTTTCTTCACCTGCCTCCACCGATAGCTTAGCCCAGCCTTCATCCAAGCCTCTCACCTTCTCCTGGATGAGGGGAAAGGATATTTATTTACTGCCTCTGCCCGTCTTTGACGTGGCCTCTTATTCTCCTGCCTCCGTCAGCCTAGGCTTCCCCACGAGGACAGCGGCCAGTCCTCCTTCATCAACATCTACTCCTTTGAGAGCTCCATCTTTCTCTGAATTGATGGTTAAAAATGAGAGTAATGAATAAACCTTGCACTTGAGACTCCTCCCCCAGCCTGGGGTGAAGACAGGAGTCAGTGGTTGTGATAGTCTCAAAAGCCATATATCTTTCAAAGGTCCTTTCCCAGAGGCCCATGGTCAGACAGGCAGAGTCAGGAACCTGAGAAACAGTGTCTCCAGTGCTCTGGGGCTTCCAGATCGGGGTGCGGAGCCATATCTGCAGGCTCGTGGTGGTGCCCCTGTCCCTCGGACTAGGAGACTGTCAGGCTCTTAAGTGCATTCAGGCCTCTCATTCATGACTCCCGAGGCCTTGAGGAAGTGCCGTGTCTGTGATCACTGCTATTAAAAAATTGAGCAACAGATCCTTGGTCAGGTGCCTAATCTACTATTACAAGATTGTTCCTATGGGGGAAATCTGATTTCTCCCTTTCAGTAACATCATCCTTTCCAGGAATGGGCAAGCGAGAAAATGAGGTGTGGTCTGGAAATAGCCTCCCCGCCCCGGGCTCCCTCTCCTCCCTATCTCCCCACATCTGTGTGTCCATCACACCCAGGTTTACACACCCAGGCCAGACCCCCTGACATTCCACACAAGATCTCTGCTTAGAGAGTGAGCGGGCAGCTCAAGCTTGTAGCATGGCTCGGACACCACCCCGAAATCCACCCCTCCGCCGTCCCCCCTCAACTACTGACAACTCTGCCCTTCACTTCTTTTGGTCCCCACTTCCTGCCCCGAGGCCGTCCCATTGGTCCCGGAGTCCTGCTTCTCTGCCTTCAGTGGCCCAGGACCCCAGCTCCTCTCCTGGCACCGTGCAACGTCCAGCCGCCCTCGTCTTCCCCTTGGCTTTCGGCTGTGGTGCCCCGGCTCACCTTCCTGCTTCCCCCCTTCTCACCCCCGCTTATTCCCAGCTGAGAAGCCAGAGCGCTAGTTAATCATTCTTGCGCTTAACCCCGGAAGTGGCTTCCCGGCATCAATGTCCTTACACTGGCCGTTGAGTCCTCCCTGTCACCTCTCTGGCTCGGTGTCCTCTCTTCTCACCTCGGCTCTGGCCATTCCAGCCGCTTCGGCTCCCAGCTGTTTCCTCAGCACCTTGGGCCTTTGCTTCGTATCTCTCAGTGGTACAGTCCTTACCTCCTTCAAGTCTTTACTCAACTCTCATCTCTTGTGAGGTCTGTTATGGCACCTTCTTGAATATTGCAGTGACTTTCTGCTTACATTCATCTTGATTATCCCCTTCTTCTTTAATCTGCAGCCCTTCTTCCCTTCCAACATTCTATAATTTATCTGTTGTGATTATGGCCACCTGACCTATCTGTCTCCCATACCACCACCACCGGCTCCCCAAAGAGGAAACAGGAGCCAAGGATCTTTGGTGTGTTCATAAGTGTACTGAAGATCCTAAAAATTTCCATGACGTGCTGCACACCTGTAATCTCAGCATGTAGAGGCACCAGTAAGCCAAGTGCTTCTGGAATTCAAGGGCAGTCAGGACTACATAGTGAAACGGTATCAAAAAACCCAAACCAACCAAACAAACAAATAAAAAAACCCAGGAGTGTAATGGGTGTTCATATATTGTTTCAAAGAGAGCAAAAGGGGTGGGAAGAGGAAATCCTGTGGTAGAAGTTAACCTCTAGGCCCAGGAAAGTGAGAAGCTGGTGGGGAACAGTCCATCTTCTAGTAGATGGTATGTGCCCTAAGAAGATGCTCAGGAGGCTGCCTGAGTCCAGCCTGCCAACCGTGCCGGCCGGGCGAGTGGGATGCAGCAACAGAACCTTCCCAGCGAGACTCGGCTTCTGCTGGGGAAGGGACATCAGGACACAGCCCATGTACCGTCCACCTGCACGCTCTTCCCCTCTGCGTCAGCCACTTAGTTAATGAGCATGATTTGGCTGGGATGTTAAACCTGACATTTCCAGGAGCAGTGAGTCTCCCGAGGGAGATCATTTCAATTGGAAAAATTAGAGAATGATGCGTGCGATTGTTGATCTAGCTTCCAGCAAAGCTCAGAGTTGATGCCATGAGATCCCCTGAGGGAGGCTTCTGTTAGTAGGAGTGCCCGGGGTTGGGCCTTGAGTCATTTGCTTGAAGAGCAAGATGGGTAAAGCAGTATATACCGGGCTTGTGGGAAGTGGGGACGCTCTGGCTTAAGAGGCAGCGTGTGTGAATGTGTCAGCTTTAGGGAACCTAGAAAAGGCCAGCTTGTCTGGCCTGGAGAGTAAGACAGACTGCTCTGAGAATATGTACGTACATAGGTACAGGGAATAAATAAATACACTGGGATCCTTCACGGACTTGGGTCTGTGCTCCGGACACAGGGTCCTGACTTCTGCCACTCACTGCCCCCTGAGCCTCATCTTGTCACTGCCCCAGCTTCCTCCCCAGCTCCCGCAGCTTCCCCCTCAAGACATGGCCAGGTGACTCTTCTGCTCTTTGGTGTACAGGACTGGCTGACTCGGCCTGCAAACCACAGGGCGGCCCTGGCACGTGCGGCACAGAGGCTGTGCTGGGCTCAGAGGCAAGGGGGCGATGTGGGGATGGGATGTTTGTGTGTCCTTCACGCTGGTGGTTGGACAACCTTGCAGAATGCTGTGTGGTGAGGGGATGGGATGTTCCCTGGAGAACTGGTGGCCAGATGGGGACATCTTCAAAGAACAGGGGACGACAAATCAAGTGCAGTATCTTCTTCCTTGGCAGCTTAGGGACAGCCCAGATTCGTCCTGTGCAGAATCTGTACCTTCCCCTCTTTTAGGGGATTCAATGGTTCTCTGAAGGGTTCAGGACATTTCCACCCCCGAGTGGCCGAGTAGGCAGACACTATTCGTCTCAGCCCTGCCCAGCTCTGTGGCCGTGAGGCCCCGTGGGCAGATATGCGATTTGCAGCTGTCTTCTTACTCCCCAGGAGGGGCTCACCGAACTCGTCTTTCCCTTCTTATTCTTGAAGAATAATCGCAGTATCTAGCAAGCCAGCTCCTTCGCAGTGAGCGACCCGCGGCCCTTCTGTGTCTGATCGCGCCTGCTGACCAAGTCCCTGTCCCCACTGTGTGGAAAGGCTGTCTGCGCGTCGGACCTGGAGTGCTGCAAGATGTGCTTCACGGCGATGGGCCTCGGGTCTGAACGTTCCAGGGCTTTCTGGAAATGGAGAGGTGGGGTGCAAATAGGTGGCAGAAGGGTGGCCCAGGACACCGCGGACTCAGAGCAGTTGGGCTGGAGGTGTGTGGGAAGTCTTCACTCACAGACGGTTTGGAGCCCGTCCCTCTGTCCTCAGGCTCCCAGTGGGCCTGCAGTCCCCAAACCTCGCTGATGACAGGCATGCCCCGTGGTCCGGTGGGGGAGGAGGGCCTTTCTTCCTCAAGCCGACTTATATTCAAATTATCAGGATGAATCGTAGGACATGACCTGTATGTGACCCATTTTGAAACTTGCAAGAATGACAATTTCCATATGATTCAACCCATGATATTGTTGGGCCACTCCACGTTTGCTACTTTTTAAGCCTCTGGTTCTCCGATAATTAAGGACGAGCGAGCTTTTGATTTCAGCCTGCAACACGCTCTCCCTTTTTCTTTTCAGTTACAGCGAGTGGCATTTTCATCTGCCGCGTTTCGAAGGCCAGATGTGTGGGAGCAGCTTTAATCTGCCTTCAGCTGAGGGTGCCCCGCCCCGCCTAGTCTACCCCCTTGTCTTTATTGGATCCAGTCACTCCTTTCCCTCTCTCTCCATCTTGATTCCAGTCTGCGAGGAATCCTGCAATCACTCCACGCTCCTGCCTTCCCGTCCCCATCCCCCACACAGTGCCAGAGTGGACTCTTCCAAATACAAAAATGATCCTGTCCCTTCCTTTTCTAAAGCCCTTCTGTGGCTTCCTTTACATTTATGATTAAAATTTAAACATTGCCATGTCCAACCAGACTTGACCTGCCCTGACCTCTGCTGTGTCTCCTCCCAGGCTCCCTCTTGCTCTTACCCTCCGGCCGTGGGGACTGTCCTCCAGATGGCCACACATGCGGTGATCTTTCTAGAAGGACTGCCCTCACTGTTCCTCAGCAAGCAGCCCCCCCACCTGAAGCAGCAATGTCCCTCCCTAGGAGGGGCCTTTGAGTTTGCCTGGTGGTTTGCTGCTTTCTTTCTCTTGTTCTAGTTAACTTTTTTCTTTTCGTTTCCTTTCCTTTCCTTTTTTTTTTTTTTTCTTTTGACACAGGATCTCGTTTTGTAGTACAGGCTGCCCTGAACTCACTATGTAGCCCAGGCAAGCCTCGCACTTAGCAACTGTCCAGCCTCTGCCCCTTGGGTGCTGGGATTACAGGCGTGAGCCACCACACCCAGCACTGTGGGATGTGGTACTAATTGCCGGGGGTGTGAGTCACCCCGCCTGGTATTGTTGTATGTGGTTATCCTGATTGAACCAGGGGCTTTGCACTTGCTAGGCAGGTGCCGGAACCACTGAGCTAAATCTCTGGCCCATCTAGTTATCTTTTTTTTTTTTTTTTTTTGAGACAGGGTCTCGATTTGTAGTTCAGGCTGGCCCTGAGCTCACTATGTAGCCCAGGCAAGCCTCGAACTCAGCAACCCACCTGTCTCTGCCTCCCGAGTGCTGGGATTACAGGTGTGAGCCACCACACCCAGCACTGTGGTATGTGGTATTGATTGCTAGTGGGCATGAGTCTCCGCGCCCAGCATTATATGTGGTTACTGGGGATTGAACTCAGGACCTTGCGCTTGTGAGGCAGGCACCGGAACCTCTGAGCTAACCCTCCGGCCCTCTAGTTAGTTATCTTTTTCTATACAGCTAAGCACCACTTTACTTCAACATTTGTGTTTCTCAGTTCAAAAGTCTGTTTCTGCCTATGGCCTGCTTCCTGGGGTGCGGGGATGCCCAGTGTCCTTGGTATATTGTAGGTGCTCACTTAAGGTGTCCTGAGAAAGCGACACTAAGGACAGACAGAAGCAGGGGCTGTGGTCCTGGCTTAGACTGTGCTCCCGTCTGCTGGGCTCCTTCGAGTTCCCTTGGGGAGCAGGGGTTGCTCTTAGTCATGAGCGAGGTCTCAGGTCCGGAAGGCAGTGGGGTTATCACAGAAGAAGGCTCAGGAAGAGGGGAGTCTTCATTCCTCCTTGACCTTTAATATGTGTAATCACAAACAAAATGAACAGATTGCTACCGAACATTTCTTCCCTTTTAAAAGACGTGGAAGCCCAGGTCTAGATTCTGGAGTCTGAGACTCGGAGGTTTGTCAACTGGGTTTGGCTGTGTAGGAAAAGCTAGGCCCCTGCCCTAGGCCTGAGGCTGGTTCCCTTCTCTTCTCATCCATAGCTCCATTCCCTGCCATGAGAGGCCTCATGGTACGTGGGCACCCTGGGCTTCATCCGCACCCACCTCCAACACTCCCTGCAGACCCACCTTCAGCAGTGAACCCAGGAAAAGCCGCAGTGTTCTCATCTGGTTATGGAATTCCAGGACTGGGTCTGGGCTCCAGGTGGGCATTCCTGTGGCACTGTGTCCATAGAGGAAGGTCGGAGCGGGCCAGGGCAGCGGATCCTTGCCTTGGTGCAAGGCTGGTGCTGTTGGTGTGTACAGCCTCCATGAGAGAGAACCCTGTGTCTGTCACTGCCTGGGCTCAGCCGGGGCTTGGGCAGTAACTCAGGCCTTTGGTGGAGAGGTTCCTTGTTGGTGAGTATGTGCAGGAGGAGAAGAGCCACACCTTTCTCTCACGCCCAGTGCTCGGGACAGCAGCTGAAGTGGGAGTCTCGGTCTCCTCCCGTCACTTGTGCTTTGTCTTGGAGTCCTTAGGTTTGTCAGTCCTTCCGCCACCGGTGTCTCACCGTCTCCTATGGAGACACACTGATCAGTGCTGAGGAGGAATCCAAGGGCCTGGGGGTGTGTCCTGGAATTTGTTAGGAATTTTCAGGAATATTGGGCTTTAAGGTTATTGCTATCAACAAGGGGCAAGGGATGTCCAGGGTATGTCTGAGACTGGAGGAGAAGAGGGCGAGATAGCCAGTGTGGATTTGGGTGGGTTCCCTGGTGAGCAGAGGCACAGGGAGTGTGCCATGCTGTCGCTCTGAGCTGCCGCAGTCCATCTGGCTGAGAGTGGGCAGATGGCAAGGTGGCCAGCTAGGGAACCGTGGGCAGAGCAGAAACCTCTCATTCCCTCTCCAGTGAGAACAACTTTATCTGACTTTGGAAGACTCTGGAAAGGTTGGATGGAGTAGCCCGGTCAAGGGTGTAGCTGGAAGCCAGCAGGGCAGACTGGCAGGCGGGAATGCGTGTCCCAGCATCCCATGCAGGATAACAGCGGTGGCGGGGGGCTCCAGCCCCAGCAGTTGTGAATAAGCTGTCTTCCCTTTCTGTACCGCCTGGAGGGGAAGCTGAAGACCAACCACCAGCCTGTGACGTCCCCATGTCCTTAGAACACATCCAACCAATCAATCGGTGCTTCTCTGGAAAAACCTGCTCTAGAGCCCCCTTGCCATGTGACCTTCAGTTCCTGACACCTGGAGCTTTGTTCCCCGCCATGACCTCTGCCCTTCCGCCATTTCTTCTGGGGACCCAGCTGACCCTCCCTGTGGGCAGAGGTCTCAGGGCAGGAGATGCTGGCGCTGTGCCTGGATCCGTGCTCACTCACTGGCAACACGAGCATGAGCCATCTGAGGGCAGGGACAGCGACGCTGCTGCGTAGTCAGCTCTGAGTCCCCTCGAGCTGACGTGCAGCAGGTGCCTGGAAAATGCTTACTGGAAGAAACAGCTGGATGAATTTCCTGTTCTACAGGAAGTTTTTTTTGACAGATAATTTTAATAAACCAACTACTGCTTCTCCCAAGATATCCTACCACTCTTCCTCGTCCCACAAAGGAAAAGTCTTTGGCCTCAGCAAGGCTGATTAAACACTGCTGATTGGGAATTGAAATTCAGGGAGGAGCCAGGCCATGGAGATAGAACAGAATGATTTCCTGAGACCCCAGGTTCCGTATCCTCAAGATCCCTGGGGTCATCCCTTCTGCGATTTGTCTGGTTAGGGTGTTCTTTGGGTTTCTGAGCTACTTATAACTCTCAAATAAGCTCCATACTTGCTTTAGTTAAGGTTAGAGTTGGTTTCTGTTGTTACCACCCAAAAAATCCTGGCCAATACAATCATTTCCCTGTTATTCTTAAATATTCCAAAGAACATGAATTTCAAAATTGCTATCTGTGTTACATTTACTGGTTTGACTAATGTGCTTGTGTGTGTTTGCTAAGTAATGATAATACCACTTCCCACCAGTCTTTTCTTCTTTCTGATTCTGAAACTCTCTCCAAATAACATGGAGAAAAATAGCAGAAGGAGGAATTTAGGCTAAATCTTCTCTAGAGAAAGCATGGCGTATTGCTGGCACACTTAACATAATCTTTTCATTGTTTCGTTTTGGTTTTTTTTCCTCTATGGTACTGAGGTTTGAGTCCTGGGCCTTGACATAGAGCTACATTCTCCACTCCTCTATATTTTTACTTTGAGACAGGGTCTTACTAAGTCACTAGTCTCTCTTGTCCCAAAGTGTGTTCATTTGTTTTTCTTAAATTTATAGTCCACTCTTTTTTTTTTTTTTTTTTTTTGAGACAGGGTCTGGCTTTGTAGTTCAGGCTGACCCTGAGCTCACTATGTAGCCCAGGCAAGCCTCAAACTCAGCAATCCTCCTGCCTCTGCCTCCTGAGTGCTGGGATTATAGGGGTGAGCCACCATGCCCAGCCTTGGGGTATGTGGTGCTGATTGCTGGTGGGCGTGAGTCACCATGCCTGTTATGGTTGTATGTGGTTAACTGGGGATTGAACTCAGGACCTTGAGCTTGCTAGGCAGGCGCCAGAAATACTGAACTAAATCTCCAGCCCTATAGTTCATTCTTAATGTTGAAAGGAAATGACAGGGCAGAAATAACAAGTATGTTTCAGCCTAGCACTCACTTTTCATTTATTGGTAGAGGTAATTTGAGTGTTGCTTCTGGATTTAGGACAAAAAGTATGTCATAACTAATTTGCTAAATGTGCCCTGGAAATTGGAAGTCTGGATATATGTGTTGTATATTTGTCATTCCTAATGCAAAAGCCCTCTAGTCTGTGATTTTGCTCTGAGAGGATTTCTGCTTGTGTATATTTGTTGAAAGAGCTCATTTCATGTTTGGATTTCTTCATGTGTTAGAAAGTTTTTCCCTGGTAGTATACTGCGGATTTAGGGACTGGGTTTATTTAGAGAAGCTGAAGCTAATTCTGATTTTGCCACTGATTAATGATGTCATTTGAAGGGAATGACAATCTCTTTTCACTTAAGAAGTTAGTGAAAAGACTTTGAAATGAATAACCACAAAGTTTCCTTCCAGATTTAACATTTTATTATTTGAATGAGTCAATATCTGCCTCTTATGGCCATGGTCCATTGGTCCCACTTACATAGTCTGGGCTTAGGTGATAGCCCTTCAAATATTTGAGGACTTATACCTCTTGGGATGTTTTGTTCCAGGCTAAACATGACCAATATCTTTACTCATTTCTCATATGCTAAGGCTTCTGTTTTTTTTTTCTTCCATACTGGTTATTCTTTTCTGGATATTCAAATTTTCTAGTGTCTCCCCCCCAGCCAGGACCCTGGCTTGTGGTGCAGAGTGACTAGTGCCACATACTCTGCCTCCCACCAGTACCTAACCCAAGGGGAGGCAGTGGGTACAACTTCCTGGGATTGAAGGATAGGTATGTTTTGTATAAGTCAATACCTTCAGGGTACATGCAGAGCAGAGGCAGAAAGCTGTGGAGTCCATTTGGAAGGAGGCGGCACTTCCCCAAGAGGTCAGTGTGTGACCAGAGCTGATTAAGACATGGGGTAAGACTTCTTCATAAATGGGGAAGATTTGCCAGAGATGCCATTAGGTGTGTGGTAGTTTTCTTTCTCTCCCCCAGCTCCACTTCTTTCTCCTCCTCTTCTACCTTGTCCCACTTCTTTTCATGGCCCTGGTTATGGTTCTCCCATTCTCGCCACTATCGTGTCACATGACAGCCTTGTCTTTGTAGCTCTTGTGTTTGTCCTTTGCACAGAAGAACAAGTACAGAGGGTGTTGCTAAAATAAATTAGAGTGAAAACAAAGAAAAGAAACACAGATTTGGAAGGGGGCTCTGGTCTGACCATGAGTTTAGTGGAGACAAAGATGTAAAGGTCATTTTGGAAGAGTCTGGCCCCTGGACTGACAGGGCTGAAGGCTCTCTCTGCTACCCAAACCCTAAGGACAAGGTGCTTCGAAGACCAGAGGTGCGCCATGGGCTGTGGCCCTAGATCATGCTTCTGTGCCCTTCCCTTTCCTCTCAACTTGGGACTCAGCAACCCTGGTCTTGTCTTTGTAAACACCATCAATGCTCCCACCTTGCACTTCCTGGTCTTCATCTCTCTGGGGCACTCTTTGTACTGCTCAAAGGTCACCTCTTCAGAAGGTGACACCTCATTTAAAATGGACCCCTTCTCTCTAACCCATCGGTCCCTACTCCTTTACTCTGATTTATGTTTCTTAACAGAAAAAATCACCACCTAACATACTATCATTCCTTTATTTATATGATCTAGAACACAAGTTCTATGAGGGTAAGGCTTTGCTCTGCTCCTGACTGACTCCCAGATGCCTCCATGTGTCCCCAGCATGTGCTGAGCCCTCGATTCATATTTGTGATGGTGGAAAAATCTCAGTGCTTATTAGCACAGAAATTGGTCTCACAAAAGCACTTCATATTTCCATGGAAGGTTAATAAGTCTACTGGTTGACAAGTGAATCTCTGGGGGTGGGATGGTTTATCTGAGCAACGTGATCAGTTCAAGGAGGTCCTGGTACAACTCACTACCAAACTCCCATTCATGCAAGGTCACTAAGTGTCATATTGTGCTGGGAGAAATCTGAGTCCTGCTCCATTCAGGTCCTTCCTGATCTGAGGCTGAATCCTGAGGATCAAGGATCAGTACCCTGGGGAATGATATTTCCCTGAAGAAGCCGTCATGGCTCTCCACTAGATTTTACTTTCTCCTGTTATTTTTAGGGATCTGACATGAGGAATGCTGCTACACAGCAGGTGAGGGCAGGTTGCAGATTGACCTGTCCACTGACCAGGTAGGCTTGAGGGGAGGTGATAAGACAGAGGTGGATGCAGGAAGGGGTGAAGGATTAGGGAAAGGCTGGTGACCATCAGGGACCTCTGAGAGAGCAGGGAGGGCAAATCCAGAAACAATCAAATGGAGGAGTGGTGAGGGGAATGTGGAAAGCAGTTGTGATTATTGTCCAGAATGAAGTGACTTCCCAGACTTGCAGGAAGAAGAAGAGAGTTCTAGGCCAGGATTGACAGCCAGAGGGAGAAATTAAAACCATGCTGGGTAAATACTCCAAACCTGCTCTTGTTTCTTCAATGCTTCCTCCCTCTGCATTATCAAGAGTAAGTCCCTAGAATGAAACCCAGTTTCATTTTAGTGGGGAGAACAATGAGATTTATTAGCTACTAATCTTTGAACGTACATTTAGCTCATCAAGTTTTTTCCAGTGGCATTAGATAGTCCAGAGCTTCTCCAGACAGAGCTGATCAGTGGCAGGATGTGTTTGCCAAAGAGAGCCAGGATAGCATTTTCCATCTCATGTGTCAAAGTGATATCAATGATCCTCTAGTTGAGCAGAAGAATCTTTGTCTCTGCCCTTGAATTTGGGTAGGTCTTATGCCCTTGAATCTTAAAATCAATGTGGAAGCTTCTCATATGCCTCAGGATCCTTCCCCTCCATAATTTTGTCCAGTGTAGCTTTTCCTGGTTCTTCCCTCTTGAAGTCTCAAGGAGAAAGACTTCCTGAGCTCAGCTTCTTTTCTTAAAGTTGCACAAGAACTTCCTGTTGGGTGGGGCAATTCAGTGTCTCTTTTCCTGTCCACTGTGTCAGAGAAGGAAGAGAGAACCTTCCCTGGTCCATTAGGAGATGTGAAGGTCAATGGAAATGGTGATGTTGTCCACTGATAGGGTGGCTGTCATTCTGATCATAGATGTCCAGCATCATTGGCTCTCTGTAGCTGGAATTTGCTATAGAGGGGCTATGAATTCAGGTGTCTTGAATGCTTTTCAGGCCAGAAAGAGAAGTCTGTCTTTCATCTCTCCCCTACATCTATTCTGGACATTTCTTTTCTTTTTTTAAAAATTGAATTCTTTATTGGTACATTTTATATACAGCTCACAATCACACACAATACTGGGGAATTTGTACCAGTATATGACACAAGTTAATTCTCATTTTTACCCACATCCCTACCTATCCACAACCCCCCACCCCTTATATGAACATGCTGTTTCATTTTTTTTCCAAATCATATTTATTCTTGCCCCTCATTACGTTTCCACACAAAATTCCCTTCAGATATTTCCTATTTTACAAAAACTATCAGACATTCTAGAACTCATTTACATCTACAGGTTCTCATACTGTTCTGGACATTTCTTATGACAACATCTATATCATTTGCAGTTAGGGCTGTAGAGGGTGACTCAGCATTCTTGCCAGTGCCAATAATGTCCATTGTCATTTGGGGTCCAAGACACGGGTTAGAGGGAATCTTTTGGAGCAGTCACGTGTAGTGGGGGGGGAAGGGAATGCCTTGGACAATCAGTGTCCCTGTGGGACCTGGAGAGCTTCCGGTGTTCCTGAGGGACGATTTGGTTAGGCTCATCTGGCCCAGAGAAGAGCAGAGTGTGCAGAGAGGGGAGAAGAAAAGGAGAGGCATGAACGTTTGCGCCAGTACTTTTTATCCTTCTAGTGTGATAGCTGTCCAGCATGCTCCTTGGAGGTGGACCAGGAGTCTCCTGGAAGGTATGAGGACTGTGGAGGTCTTTACGGACCAGCTGCATTCCAGATTATCGTGTGCCTGGGCAGGGAGGTCCCTCAAGATCCAGGCATCAGCTTGTATTGTCCCTTATGGCAATCCTACACAGGGGATGCTCTGTCTCTGGGACCGCTTCGTCGGTTTGGACATTGTTCCTTTTCCCTGGTAAAAAGATCACCAATGCAGTTATTCTTTTAACATTGAAAGATGTCCCTTCAGTGTGTGAGATCTTGACATACTTGGCCTGACTCCAGGCCTCTGAATCCTGTTTCCTGATACAAAGTCACCCTGGGCAAAGATCCATCTCTCCTTATCTTCTAGAATCTTGGAAAAGGAGAATCTTTTGAATAGGAAGTTCTTCCCAATCTCTAACTTTGTTCTGCACCTGTGCATACATTGTATAGAAAGTTAGGGCTGTGATGTGCCTGGCTAAATGACCCGAAGGCAGGGAGAGCTGGGCCCTGACGTTGCACCTGCTTATGGAGCACTGTCACTGTCCTAAGTGGTACGGTCAGAGTCACCCTTTTCTGAACCTTGTGAACATTAGGTTAAGCGAGAGAAGCCAGTCATAAAGAGCGATTCCACTTACACACAATGTCCAGAAACAGAGATAGTGGTTGCCTGGGGCTATGACAGGAGTGGGAGAACTGGGGAACGGTGGCCATGAGGCTACAGGGTTTCTCTTTGAGGTAAATGGAAATGTTCTAAAATTGGTTATGGTGATGGATGAGGAGCTCTATGGATATACTAAAAGCCACTGAATTCTGTGCACTTTAAATAAAATATGTGAATTATATCTCAATAAACTATTCTTTTTCTAATTTCTCTATCTGTTGGTCTCTCTCTCTCTCTCTCTCTCTCTCTCTCTCTCTCTCTTTCTCTCTTTGTAGTACAGGGTATTGAACTTGGACCCTTGTGCTTCCAAGGTAGGCACAGTACCACTTGAGCTAAATCCCCAGCCTTAGCTTCTACTTTCTTACAAGTCCTGGGGGTTCTTGGGAGCAAAAGGCCTGGGGCAGACTATCTCTAACAGATAAGACCAATGTCTAGATGGAGCTCAGCAGCCGCTGCTTTCCTTATCCTGGCTGTTCTCTAGGAAGAGCGGACAGGACCCAGCGCTCCTCCTCATACTTACTGCCTGGGTCCAGACTCACTTTCTAGGATGTATCCACCACACGGAGGTCTCAGGCCTCCCTCCAGCTGACCCTGGGACCAGCAAACTTGCCCTGCCTGGCCTGGAAACAGCCATAAAGCCCACAAAGTCATGTGGTTCTTGTGGGCCTAGAACATAGGCCCTAGGCCAGGGGGGAGCTTCTGTCAGGGAGCCATTTCCTAGGAATTATAGGCAAGAAAGTGTTGGATTCGCTCAGCAAATGCTTACTAATACCAGCTACATCCCAGGAACTGTTATGTTCTTGGAAAAACTGGGCATGCTCTAGTAATGCAGGCTTTGCCTTTAAAGGGCTCAGAATTAAGGTGAGGGGTAATTAGTTCTGTGTTTGGGGCACACAGTGCAGATCAAAGCAAGGACGTTACCCAGGTGTCAAAGTGCACACCGCAATCTCAGAATCTCAGCTCTCCCAAACGTTGAGGTGGGAGGACCTCCAATTTGAGTCCAGCCTCGGTGACTTAGTAATTCAGTGAGACTCTACTCCAAAATAAAAATGGCTGAGAAAGCACCTCACAGCGAAGGTCCTGGGTTTAATCCCCAGTACTGAAAAAAATAAAAAGGCTATTAACTGCCTAAAAGTAAAGCTTAGGAGGAGGTAGGGCCGGCTCCCTGGGCCACGCTCATTTGGAAGGTCAAATCAGAGACAATCAACCAACAGGTGAAAAGTCACGGACATGTATCCGAAGCAGAAGCAACGGAGAGCACAAGGTTCTGAAGTATAAGAGAGTGACTGGTTCATTTGGAAAACTGCAAAGAGAACGCCATATGGTTCAGTCTGGTTGGGGAACAAAGTTTGAGAGGGAGAGGTCCAAGGGCTGGGGCAGAAGTGAGGGGCAGGTCATCTGAGGCCTAAGTAGAAGGAGGTTTGACCCCATCTCCTCCCAGCGGACGCACATCCTCCACCCATCTCCTGCAGCCGCGGGACTCGTACCTGAGCAGAGGCCGCTGTGCCACAGAGAGAAGATCCCTGTCAGGAGCAGCAGCAGTGAGATGGGCACCACTATCAGTAGCACGTCCTTGTAGGAGGCCGCCCCTGGTGCTGGACATGAGGGGCGGGGTCAGAGATGATGAGCTTCATGCTCCGTAACCCTTGGCGGCTGGCCACCGGGCCTTGGCTTACCTGCCTCACGCCGGCAGCTCTCCCAGGGGGTGACTGTGGCCGACTCCCAGCTGACAGGGTTGGAGACAATGCAGGAATAGGCCACGTCTTTGTCTCTCAGGCCCAGAGAGAGGCTCAGCACCTGCCCGTCTGTGAAGAGGCCGTGCATTCCAGCACCGAAGTCCCTCGTTCCCTCGCGTCGCCAGCTATAGGTTACATCACTCATGTTGGGGGCCCAGCAGGACAAGAAGACCTCGCAGGTGTTGGGGGGCTGATCATCCCCTATAACACCGATGAAGATCTGAATGGTGGGCCTGGGTACTGCGTCTGCGCAAGCATAAGAGAGCAGGTGTTCCACGACCTCATCTGGTTTTCTGTTGCTTTTGGGATAGGTGATTCCTTAACCTTCTATCTGAAACCATTTAGGAAATGATTCGTGTCAGCCTCTCCAACTACCCCTCCTGCTTGTCCTTCCTGCCCAGTTCTCCCAAATATACCATACGCTCTTTCGTGGCTTTCATGCTTCCACATGACCCATCTGTGCAGATGTTTGCTTTCTCCTTGTGGCCTTCCTAGAAAACTGCTACGCATCCCTGAAGGCCCCTGGGGGACACATTGCTTATTGCCTTGACTAGGAAAACTTCCCTGATATTCCAAGCACGGCCCTCCCCTCTCCACACACACAGTCTATTTTTTTCATAGCATTTCTCTTACCGTGTGTCAGTCAGCAAGAGATGATGAGTATTTATTAATCCAGCGAGGAAACAAACACATTCTTAGTCTTTTCCAGCTGACAGTGAGGAGAAAGAGTGACAAGAGTACTGAGCGCTGGATCCGGAGAGTTAGCTCAGTGGTTCCGGCGCCTGCCTCGCAAGCGCAAGGACCTGAGTTCGATCCCCGGTAACCACATATAATGGTGGGCGTGGAGACACGCCCACCAACAATCAACACCGCATACCACAATGCCGGACCGGATGTGGTGGCTCACGCCTGAACTACAATGCGAGACCCTGTCTCAAAAAAAAAAAAAAAAAAAAAAAAAAAAAGTACAGAGCGCTGCAAAGGGAAGCCCAGATGTCGAGCTCTATCTTGTTATCCTGAAAACCTTAGCTCTCAGGCCGTGGCAAAGAGGGGCTTCGGTCCCTGGGCCACTGAACAAATTGGAGTCTTGGTGTCTTAAACCGTGGCTGCCCGTTCCTGACTAGATTGATGAGTAAATCCTGCATCTCTTTGTGACAGGGCCAGCGGGAGAGCATTCTAGTGACAGCGGGCAGGCTTGGGCTCTGACAGCATTCCAGAGTCAAGCAGAACAGAACCTCGTCAATGCCAGCTCCGTCTGGTGGGATTTGAGATATGGAGAAAAAGAAATGATTTGCTGGGCACACTAATAGTATAAACAAAGATTACAGGGGGGATATTTACACCACTTAAGAGGACAAGCTGCTTCCAAACACGAGCAGGCACGGTGGAAACACCCATTGACATTTCTCGTAACTGATCCGCTAATTCAAATCAGTCTTAACCATTGTCAGAGCCGAGCTCCTAAGGACGGCTGCTTGGCAGCTTCCTGCAATTAGTTCTAATCACGCTATGTATTTGGAAGCAATAAAACAGCAATTTCCTTAAAATCTGTAATTCAGATGCTGAGAACAAGGCATTTTAGCGCTTAGTGGTGTGGGTGCTGCATGTATGATCACATTCCACGGCCTCATCTCACATGTGCGGTGGCTGAGGCTCGGCGTGGTGAGGGGCTGTGTCTGGCCCGAGGGCTCTGGGATGGGGGCTGAGGGTGCGGACACCCAGCTAGTACTCTGCTTTTCCAGACTCGCACCATGGCTGGGGGCTTGGAGGGGCTGCACGGCTTCCCTCTAACTGTGCACCTGCACCCGGATGGCTGCTGGATGGCTGTTTTGGGGTTCCAGACACTTCTGTAGCTTGCTTCCAGCCTCTCTCCCTCTCTGCTTCCCTCTTCCCAGCTGCTGTGTCCGCTCTGCATTCTGCACGGAGGACCCAGCCCCATGCCAGCCACATTTCTGAGGTTTTCCCGAGTTACAGGTCGGGATCACTCGTGGTTCTTTCTCCAGCCCTCGGGAGATGAGTGGAGCTGAAAAGCTGATCTTTCTTTCGTTTTTTATTTTTGAGGCAGCATCACGCTTTGTAGTTCAGGCTGGCCCTGAGCTCACTGTGTAGCCCAGGCAAGCCTCGAACTCAGCAATCCTCCTGCCTCTGCCTCCTGAGTGCTGGGATGACAGGCGTGAGCCGCCAAGCCTGGCACCAGGGACCTTGTGCTTGCGAGGCAGGCCCCAGAACCACTGAACTAAATCTCTAGCCCAAGCCGATCTTTTTCGACCCGCAGTAATGTGTGCAGACAGAGGAGGACTTGTTGGGGGAGAAAGGGCCATCTGTCCCCAGCGAAGGTGACAGCAGTTGTGTGAAGGACCCCAGCAGATTCCCAGGGAGTAGCAAGTTCAGCCAACGGATGAAGTCATAAGAAGTAAAGAGTTGTTCTGGCCCTTGAGTTTTGAGATGATTTGGGTTCCAGTGGTGAATGACCGAGAGAGTCCATGAATAATAGATAGCTAGAATGTCTCCAAGACATTGCTTCACACATGTAGGGCTGGGGGTGGAGATCGGCAGAAGAGCCCGGCTAGAGTCAGTCTCCAGCACCAAGAATAAATAAATAAGCAAGGCAGCACGGAAACAAAAGTCACAAATGGATGGAACAAGACAACCGTGATACTCTTCTAGTCTAATTTGGAGTTTATAAAGAAAAGCCCGTTACACCGTCACCTGATATGCAACACCTGGAGAGGAAATAATGCCCTGTCTCACAATCTCCGGCGACACCTCAGAACTGGTAGACAGGCCGGGCTCCGTTCTAGATGCTCTTTCATACGTCTTGCATTTCACCTTGTGGGCGACACGCACGCTAAGACTGTTGCGCTCACTTAACAAACGAGGAAAATGAAGGTCAGGGAGGCTGAGCGTGGTGACCGAGGCCACCGAGCAGAGAAAGATCCAGCTAGAGTTCAGGCGAGGACAGTGGGATGCAAAGCCTGGCTTCCTAGGTAGGAGCTCGCAAGGAGCATCCGGGGAATTTTGTTTCAGCTGTGACTAAATCAGCAGCTGCAGCCCGAGTCGGCCACATGGTCAGAGACCAGGGGTTTTGGAAGCCAGTT
Organism: Thryonomys swinderianus; assembly: GCA_004025085.1. Classification (NCBI taxonomy): domain Eukaryota; kingdom Metazoa; phylum Chordata; class Mammalia; order Rodentia; family Thryonomyidae; genus Thryonomys; species Thryonomys swinderianus. The sequence goes on along the minus strand of PVIC010003837.1, from coordinate 33,530 downwards.
CTCTCGGCTGCTGTGGCCCGGGCTGCCTGCGTGGTGTTTTGTGAGAAGAACGGCAGGAGCGCGGGTCAGGTGGACTCACCGTAAACCTGGAGCTGCAGAATCTGGGTCCGGACCCGGCCTCCGGTGTCCACCATGAGCACAGAGAAGTTGCCACTGTCCCCAGCCTGCAGGGGACCGAGCTCCAGGCTGAGGTTACGGTGCAGCTGGACTCGGCCCAGGAAGCGGGAGTGGTACAGCGTCTCCAGGGAACCCCGAAAGGATGTGGCCAGGAGCTCCTCTGAAGGCCACAGGGATCGCCAGATGGCCTCGCGGACTTGGAAACCGGGGGGCCGCTCAGCTGCCAGCAGCACACAGTCCCCCACTTTGCTCAGCACTTGGGCACCAGGAACTGCGATGGGAAGTAGTGCTGGACGGACAGAGACCCAGGTTACTGCTGGCTCCTGTGCCCTGCATTGCATACACCTGGGTGGGGGGCGAGTTAGGGCCCCCATGTCCATACTCCCTCCATTGAAGAGAGGGTGCACTGGGGCGGGGGCTGAGGACAATACCATCAGGAAGAGAACCCCGTCACTGTGTTCATGGACCTCGCACAGGAGGCCAGACTCTCAGGCAAGCGATTAAAGTAAATTTCACCGGGCCACAGATTTAGCTCAGCAGCTCCATGCCTGCTTACAAGCGCAAGGCTCTGAGTTTGATCCCTGGTGCGGCAAAAGAGAAGCCAAAAAAAAAAAAAAAATTACATTAAGTGCCACGTTGGGGGAAACGGGGTGTCCCGGAAAAACACAACAGAGTGAAAGGAGAACTCAATGAGCCGTGAGCAGCTCAGAGAGGAAATGGGGAAGCTGAGACCCAAAGGAAGAGCGGGAATGAGTCAGAGCCCCCACCAGGGCTGCCCGGAGCAGGGGCCAGAGAGGGAAGTGGTTTGGGAAAGGGAACAGCCGCCGAGGGCTTCAGCGAGAGGGAGTCCGAGCGGGAGGCCCAGGAAATGACGGTGCAGACTCGGTGGGAGCCAGGTGGGCCAGGGCCTGAGAGCAGCTTTGGAGCTCGGCTTTTATCCGCAGCATGAAACCAAGACAGGTTTTGAGCGGGAGGGTGGGATGATGGGAGACGTGGTGAGGAAGACTGGCCCAGCAGAGGTGAGGAGCGGAGTTCACTGGCCGTGGGGGGGGGGTGGTTAGTGGCCCAGGGAGGGCCTGAGGGGAACCTGAGCTGTGCGAGGGAGCCAGGGGGATGCGAAGAAACGGGGCAAATTGGAGTAGAGGGATTAAGGTGGCAATAGATTCGGTCTGAGGAGTGAAGGAGGAAACGAAGCTGGGGATATTCGCCCACCCCCAGGTCCTTGCAGTCGTCCGGGTGCCATTTGCTGTGGTCTGAAACAGGAGAAGAAGCAGACAGAGGTGTGGCAGTGAGATGGGCAGAAGCTGAGTTTTGGGGGGACTGTATCTGAGTCTGAGATGTGAGGCAGACATTTAAGAAACCCTCCAGATTCTCCCCCTGGCTTCGTTTCTGCTCCCTCTGGAGGCGTCGCTGCCTGCTCCAGGGTCCCCACCCCTCCCCCCCGTCACACACTCTTCCTCTGTGTTCCCACGCCGGTCAGGGATCAGTGCTATGACTACCCCGTCCTTCCATCATTCTCGGCAGCGTCTGTCACCACCCCTTGAGCTCTTCAGGGCCAACAGTTTCTCTTCTCATCTTTGAACCTGCAGTGACCACCATGGTTAGAAGCAGACTGCAGGAAAGCTCAGTAGACTATACCAGATTTGCTGAAGCTGCGTCCGTCCCTGCGCAGCAGGCAGTGCGGGGGTCCACAGTCACATAAGGGCACACGGGCTAGGAGTTTGTCAAGGAAAGCTGTTACCTTACTGCCCTTCCTGGCCCCAGTCCTCTCCACCCTCATTGGCGGTGGCTGCTGTATTAGTGCCAAGGGAAGACAGCCCGGATGGAGACCTGCATCTGCCCTGTCCTGGCTCTGCCACGAGCCAGCTGTGTGACCTTCAGTGTACTGTCCCCTCTCTGAGCGTCAGTGGTCTTGCCCGTAAAACCAGAGGGCTGTGCCAGGTCAGCTGTATTGATCTCGTTCGACAAGAAGAGCTATTTTAAAAATTTTTGAATAGCTAGGGGTGTAGCTCACCAGTAGAGCACCTGCTTAGCATGTATAAAAAGAAGCCAAAATTTAAAAAATGATCCATATGTCAGGCGTCTAGAACAATATCTTCACATATTCAATGCCATGAGGGATTTGGTGGATTAAAAACGTTGAGGTATTTCCGAGGGATAAGGTGTCATTACTCACACACATTAAAAATGAAGAAATCAGGAGGGGTCCTTGGGAGCCTTCAGGGTCAGGAACTCAAGAGGAGACACTGGACAAAGCAACCTCAAAGTCCTCTGAGTTTCTGATGTAAACAATGTCTTGGTTCCTGTCAGACTGCATGACCTCCATCCTTGACCCCTCAGGGGCTGATGCATGTCATATTGGCCACTTGCTGACCAAGGAGGGAAACTCAGGCATCAGAAGATGGGGGGACCGCCCAGTGTTGAGGAGACTCCACAGCTTAGCCACTCCAGTATCACCCGCCGTCAGCTGAACCCAAGTGCGATGGGACACACTTAACTTTCTCTAGATTCTCCTGCCTATTTAATACCTGCCTATCTTGCGCAAGCTGCATGGAAGGGACCCTGGCTTCCCCACAAGTTGCTGAAAACACTCTTCTCAGATTGTAGGGAACCACGGGCTGCCCTCCCCTGAGCTGCCCTACTTTGCCCAGACCGTATGTAGAGTTTTCAAGTGTTAACATTGCCAAATCCTCAGCATCCAGCTTTCTCTCTACATCAGCAGCACCACTGGCTCAGTTCTGTCTTGGGCCACAAAACAGCTCGTGTCTCCTGGACATGATGCCCCTGGAGCTGGCAGGCCCCGCTCCTCTTTGTATCTGTGTAGCTCTAAACGGTTCCCAACAACTCATTTCGCTCTTCTCCATCCTTCCTCAGCTCTTGGGTTCTCACTTGGGCTGGCTGAGGGATCCCCAGATGTTTGGCCCAAAGGAGTTGGGGAGGGGCTTGCCCCACTTACCTTCCCAGAGAAGTAGACTCCACAGGGACCCCAGGGCCATCCTTCCCTGGAGAGGCAGCTAAACTCCCTTCACAGTCAAAGCCCAGAACATCCTAAACCCGCAGGATGCGTAGAAGGATCTGTGGTCCTTCTGGAAAGTCCCACATTCAAAAGGAGGAATCTTGACTCAGAACAAGATGCCCCGAAAGTGAAAACATCCCAAGTAAAGTGGAAGTTGGCTGCAGGCCTGGCTGGGCTTTCAGGGGAGGATTCTTGTAAGCCATCCTCTTTCCTAGGCCTGTGGTTGGGTAACGCACCTCAACAAGTGCACCCACGTGAGCCCACGTGCCCCTGGGCCTGCCTGGGTCTGACCCTGCCCTTGGCTATCTGTGCTCTTCGTTGTGATCACAGAGAACCGTCAAAGTTGTACTTCCTATCAAGTCACTTCTCCTCTGCTTAAAGTGCCCGCTAACCTCAGGATAGACTGAATTCAGCTTAGCATGCAAAGTTCTTCTGCTTTTCCTGGTTTAGCATTTGAAGTTTGCCTTTTCATGGCTAGCTTCCTGGCATCCCGCCAGAACTGCCCTTTCTAGAACCTTCCATTTCGTGCTTATACTCTCAGGAAGGATTATCTTGCAGCCCTAGGAAAGGTGGAGAAATTCAAAGCCAGAGTGAGGTTAGACACAGGTGCCCTCTGCTTGCTTGGTTTCTCTTCTTGGTCACTTGGTTTCTTATGTTGGGAAGGCTTTTCAGGATGTCGTCCCTGAGGAATATTCCTGATTGTCCCTGTGTAGCTCATTGCTATGTTGCCTCTGATCTGTCACTCAAACTGGACACTATAGTTTGGACTAAGGCAGGAAGGATGTGGGATAGAGTTCCTGCTTCCACATATGTTCAACTGAAATGTAGAAACAGACAGGCAGTGAGGGTCAAAGTCTGCCCACAGGCAGGCCCGCTCTGAACCAATGAAGACAGCAACACAGGAGGTCACTGCCTGGGAGGGGTGCGGGTGAAATTTGAGCTACATCCTAAAGGTCAGTATAGTTCAAATAGGGAGAGAGGAAGGAGAAGGCTGAGATTAGGGGCAAGTCCTGGGCATGAGGAGAGAGAGCAGAGTTCAGGGCCTCCATAGCCGGGGCGGGGCGGGGGGGGGGCACCTTGAAGGTTCCAGACAAGGAGGGGCAGCTGGAGGAAACCTTGAGGGCTGAAGTGGGAAGAGCGGGCTGGGAGATGGGATCTGATTCTACAGGCCCGGCATAAATGTGGTTTAAATTAATCAGGAGAGCAGGGCTTACCCTGGCCACGTACATGGGTCCTCAGGGGTGCTGTGGCTGGGCTGCCCTAGGAATCTAGTTCTCACTGCCGCTCCACCCGTGCAGCCCACGGCCCAGGGAACACCGAGGAGCACTGCTTGGGGGCCGGAGCCCGTTCTGAGCTGCGGGAAACTTCCCAGGAGCGCGAGAACAGCACGGGACAGTGAGAGGAAGACGAGGAAGGAACCTAGGGAACGGTGGTTGTGACGAGGCCAAGACTCAGACCGAAATCTCTGGAGTTAGGAGAGAACAGAGCAGGAGCCCTGGCGGCACGTGACGCTGCCTCCACTCTAGGGTAGCAAGCCAAGGGAGGGGAATAATTTATGACTCTATTGTCAATTCTGTCATCCATTCATCAGGCATTTATTGAGCATCTACTTAGGTGCCAGGTTCTGGGGACACAGAGATGAAAGGTTTAGCCTCTGCCCTTAAGGAGTTCGAAGGTTAGAGGAAGAGAGGGAATAAGTAACCCCATAATTACAACCGATGTGGCAAGAACAAGGCCAGGAGTGTGCAGGGGGTGCCAGGGGGGTCAGAGGGCGGAGACCAGCCCCAGCCCTCCAAGCACCTGCCTGATGAGATGGGATGATTCTGGGGTGTCAAAGCCTGGGACTGGGAGGGCTGAGAGTGCAGGAGTGGGGCCCCGGGGGACCCAGATCCTGAGCCCCTTGAGGAGACACTAGTCACTGTCCCTGTTAGCAGAATTGGTTGCCCAGTGGGGTCCCCAGCCGCTGGCTCCACCTCTACCTGGAACTCTTGGCCTGGAAGGAGTTTTGCAGAAGCGGAGGGGCAGAAGAGGAGTGGAGAACACCTCACTTCCCCCAAAGGAAAAACCTGGGGCCGGCAGCGTGACGGAGGGAGGAACGCGGAGGAGCCCGCCGCGCCTCTCCCAGGTGCAGCGAAGGGTTAAGTCTGGCTGGCAGGTTCTCCCCGCGGCTGCTAATCACTGGTTCACACCACATTAATTACCCAGCCACAGGGGGGAGTGCGCTGGAGTAAATTAGCCAGTGAGTTCAAAGGGCCACTCCCCGCATTCCTTAATTAAGAGAGCAGCTGGCAGGCTGCGCTGCTACTCCTCCTCCCTGGGGCCTTTCTGGGAAGCCAGAGTGGAGTCAGGCGGAGGCCGCGTGCTGTGGCCGCCTAGCAGCTCCTTCTTCCACGGGGAGGCAGCCTGCACCCCACCATTAGCCCACCTCCACTGTGGGCTGCGGGAAGGTGGGGGGGGGGAGCAGGGGTCACCATGGGCCAGCCAGCCGCCCGAGTTCCATCCTGAACCCTGATGTGCGGAGTCTCAGGCTGGGGGGACTCGGGTGAGGGTGAATCGTGCCGAGACTGCCAGGTCCTGTGCTGGAGGCTAGAAGGGTCCGTGCTTCTTCTGGGGGGAGAGAGCGGTGGGGAAGAAAAGGAGACGGGGTGCTGCAGGGGTTGGGAGAGAAGGGAGCCAGGCCTGGAAAGGAGGCTCGGAGAGAGCTGCTGGAGTCGGCAAGAGACACGTGCTGCAAGGGTTTGAGGAACCAAGGGTGGCGGGGAAAGGACAAGGCGGTCCCTGGGGATGGGCCGGCTCGTGGGCCGCTGTGGGGGCGTCTGTGGGACAGACGCCGGAGGGAGCAGGCGGAATCTCACTGCCTGGTGAAATTCAGAGGTCGTTCCTTTGGACTGAGGTCCTCCTGCAACTGACCGGACAAAAACGGAGTCCCTTCTGTCAGGTGCCACTAACAGGCTAGTCCCCAAAAGAGAAAAACCTCAAGACACCCTCAGTAACCAGCCCGAAGGCCATCCATCCACCTGAGCCTAATGAGCTCTCTTCAGTGTGAAGCTCACTGAAGGACCCACCTGTGTTTCGTTCTGTTATGTGCTGCGTTCTTCAGCCCACCCACCCCGAGAGCCTGGCTCCTCAGCCCATCTGCTGGGAGCACTTTTACCAAACCTGTGCGTGAGACGCTGCCCCCATCGACCAACTGTCAGATCATGACCCACATTTGTCAAAGTTTAATTTAATTTTCTGTGAGACAGGGTTTCGCTTTGTAGTTTGGACCAGCCCTGAGCTCACTATGTAGCTCAGACAAATCTCAAACTCACAGCAATCCTCTTGCCTCTGCCTCCCGAGTGCTGGGATGACAGGCGTGAGCTACCGCACCTGGCATTGTGGTGTGTGGTACTGGTTGCTGGTGGGCATGAGCCACCATGCCTGCGACTGTTGTATGTGGTTACCTGATCGAACTCAGGCCCTTAGCTTGCTAGGCAGGTGCTGGAACCACTGAGCTAACCCTCTGGCCTGTCAAGGTTTTATTTATTTATTTATTTTTTGAGACAGGGTCCCGCTTTGTAGTTCAGGCTGGCCCTGAGCTCACTATGGTGCCCAGGCAAGCCACCGCGAATTCAGCAATCCTGTCTCTGCCTCCCAAGTGCTGGGATGACAGGTGTGAGCCACCACGCCCGGCACTGTGCTATGTGGTATTGATTGCTGGTGGGCGTGAGTCACCACGCCCAGCATTGTATGTGGTTATCGGGGATCGAACCCAGGACCTTGTGCTTGTGAGGCAGGCGCCGGAACCACTGAGCTAAATCTCCGGCCCCAAGATTTTATTTTTTTTAACACCATGTAAGCCCCATCTGTGTGATCTGTCAGTGGACACCACGACCTAGACCCTGGGGCAGGCGTCCCAGCTTGTTTCTTCCACGGCCCAGTTTAGATAGCTGTGAACGGCAGAAGATTGGACTTGAGGCAGAATGTCCCAGAAGGAGCCGGGCTTCTGTTACATTTCAGCAAGTCAGGAATGCTCAGGTTCCGCAGGTGTGAAATGGACGTACCTTACCTCCCCTGCAAGGTAGAGTCTCAGTTCCTTCGTCAGTTTTATGCCTTAAGCATCTCTCCTGTCTCTGCCCTGCGGGAGGGAGGCAGAAGGAACGGAATGGCTCCGACTAGCGCACAGCTGGAGACGGAGGCCCCGCGGAGAGAAGAGTATGTGGGCTGGAATCCGGGCAGGGGGATGGTGGTGGGAGGGGTTCGCGCGGTTTTTGAGGCAGGGAGCAGCTCCCCAGAGACTCCAAGAGAGGCGGCACACAAAGAAACCAGGGCACACTCGTGCTTTATTGAGGCGGCGGCGGGGTGGGGGTGGGGCACCCTGGAGCGCTTTCAGGCTCTCCCTCATTCACCGAATGTGTGCTATGCGGGGTTCCCACCTCGTGCACACGAATGCCCCCAGTTTACACAGCAGCGAGCTGTGTGAGCCCCGCGAGGTCAGGAATTCGATACGACTGACGTCCGTGATCCTGTATTGATGATGAGGGGAATAATCATGATTGATCTGTGCCCTGCGTGGGAAAGAATTCCAGGAACAAGCAGAAAACCAGCTGTGTTTTCCGAGTCTGAGAGGAGAGTTCCTGTGAGCAGCCACCAGCGTCTGCTACTAAAGACGGCTTGTGATGGTTCCAGGTCGTGGCACCTCTGAGTTCTTCAATGCTGAGGGAAATATTTGGTGGTCCATACAACATCCCCACTTCAGATGAAGACTCTGGGTCTTCCCCATGCTGCATAGACAGTCTGTAGCCAGTGTCCTCCAAGTTAATACAAAAGAGACGGCCACAGGGCTATTTAGGAGATGCTTATTCTAGGGGATGCCATTTAGGGGATGCTTATAAAAATGCAGACCTTGTGCCGGGCGTGGTGGCTCACGCCTGTAATCCCAGCACTCGGGAGGCAGAGACAGGAGGATTGCTGAGTTCGAGGCTTGCCTGGGCTACATAGTGAGCTCAGAGCTAGCCTGAACTACAAAGTGAGACCCTATCTCAAAAAAACAAAAAAAAAATGCAGACCTTACTTCCTAGCCAAATCTAAACGAACATACCTGGAATTGAAAGAAATCTCAGTGCACGTAGCCCTCTTGTTTCAGGGAAGGAAGGACCATGTTCTATTTTTAGCTTGTATCTAAATTGCGGAGCCACATACCATACAAGGACTGGGTGTCCAATCATATCTTGAGATGAAGTCGATGAATGGATCAGACCACAGTGTAGGCGGGCGGTCTCTAAGTCTTAATTATCCTAAAGGGCCACTAGGGGGCAGCCCTGAGCTCAAGAGCCCAGAGGAGGCTTCTGTCTCAGTCAAAGGGCGTCTCCACCCTCAATCCAGATACTGAGTTCTTTCCTCTCATTTTGCACTTTAGTTAACGCGACCCTGTAGAGCCCACATCCCTAGAAAAGGTGCAGCCAATTCCCGCGGCTGGCTAAGTGTTTGCATTTAGTTCTGACTTGGGCAGAAAAACACTTTTCACAGAGCTGAGTCCTGAGACAAAGCAGGGCCTTCCAGCAGGGGGTCCGGTGGCCTGTGTGACCCCACCCGTGGCAGGGAGCTCGCTAGTCCCCTGGATCTGTCCCTAGAGAAGGGCAGTGTCCCATTCTCCTGCGAGATGGCCCTTCTGTCCCTGCACCCGGCACCTGGCAGCAGCAGAAGGACTCTGGGCAAAAAGCAAAGTGCCCAAGGAGCAAGTGCGGTGAGGTTGTTCATATATGCATAAGACAAAGTGTGTGTGTGACGGAGTGTGTGTGTGAGTGTGGACAGGGCTTCTCAGGCATCCGTGCTAAAGGACCTGTTTTTCTTTTTTATTTCCAATCCAGTGTGGGCTCACACCTTTGCGCGATACATTAAAAACAAATTAGTAGAAAAAAGATAACATAAAACATACATATGACAGTACAAGTCCTAATTTTTGATGATTATGTTAAACAAACCAGGTTGCTATAAAAGTTTCTACATTCTTGCTGTAATTTTTCCACTCTTTTTGTCACAGACCAGGAAAAGGCAGTTCACAGTCTGGCCCCTGGGCCTCGGTGAGTGTTACTGGTGGAGGGACAGGAAGGGGGAGGGTGTGCCAGCCAGACAGGAGGTGGATGTGGTCTACTGGGCATTCGAAGAGCTGGTGTGGTCTAGACGCCATTATTAGTGTTTTCCTTCACGCGTGCGTGGACTTGCTGGGTCGCCACTCTTTATAAAGGATGGTTCCTGTGGGGCAGGGGTGCTGAGGACGTGGGTTCTGCGGGTGCAGCCCGCTGATGGTGAGGACACTGGGCTGTTGGAAGCGTCTTGGATTGTTGGCCAAGGGGAGATACCCTGGTATATTCAGAGTGTGGGGTGAGTGATGATGGAAGAAGAGTAACAGGAGGAGGAAGGCGGGGACGGTCAGGGGCTGCAGAGGGGGAAGAGACCGATGGGAAGGGAATAAAAATGAAAAAACAGCTGGGCGTGGTGGCTCACACCTGTAATCCCAGCCCTCAGGCGGCAGAGGCAGGAGGATTGCTAAATTCGAGGCTTGCCTGGGCTATAGAGTGAGCTCAGGGCCAGTCTGAACTACAAAGCTAGAACCTGTCTCAAAAAAACAAAACAAAACAAAAAGTGAAAAAATACACTGGCAAAGTTTCCCTCTCTCAAATCTCTGTCATCAGCCAGAGGAGAACCACAGGCAGCTGGGATCTTGGATGAACAGCTGGATGCACTCTGATGACGGGCCGCGTAGGTGACCAAAACTTACATTTTAATGTGCACACAAACTACCTCCCAGATCCACCTGAAAAGCAGATTCTGACTACTGGAGTCTGGGACTGAGTCCGAGTGGTGGTGTTTCTCAAATGCTCCCCCCCACATCAGCGCTGCGTGTTCGGGGCAGACGTGACGGTAGCCAGCAGCGGTCTGATTATGTGTTGCTTGGCTCGTGGCCGAGGTGGCGTCTGCTGAGGTCCCTGTCGGCAGGGTGACTTGACTCTGCGGTTCGGGGCAGGAGCCTAAGAAATCAGCCCAGTGTAACTAACCCTTCGGTCCTCAAGGAGTGTGGAGTCCGGAGTAAACCAAGCTGAACAGTCAGGCAGGAGGAGTGATTGCTGCTGATGAAGAATAGACAACAAACTGATACATTTCTAGTAATGAAGTAGATTTTATAACCGCATATCTTTATATTTATATTCACTTTTTAGAAATTGCCTTTATCCAAGTGGGCTTCAATGTGCTGTTTACATACATGCCTAGAACGTATCTTCACCCCGTTGTATCTTTTTAATAAGCGACGGGTAATGGAGTTTTCTGGCGCCCACTATAGAGAAGGGTCCTGGAAAGGTCTCAGTTCTGTCTCTGGTAAACTGGAGGGGATCTGGGCGGAAAGAGGACTGTGTGTGGAGGTCAAGTTGTTGGTATCATGGGGCTCTGGCTCCATGGTCAAGGGTCCCACGTTATTATTTGGGTCAGAACTTGTCCTGCCCGCCCTGTTCTTGCTGAACCTCCCAGAGGCCCTTTCGTCCTCAGTCACTTGTGGGCTCCAGCAGCATCTGATAAGGTGGAAATTCATTACCGAGCTGCCGTGTCTCTATGTCTAGTTCTGTCTCCATTTGTGTATCCAGAGAGAAAGGGAAACTAACACACTTCCACTTGTGTGGAAAGAAGGCATTTATGGCTGTGACCAGGGTTACTGGAGAAACTTAAGGATTGTGGGGTCCCTGGCCACCTGGGGGACATGGGAGGCTGGGGGGTGGGTATATGTTGGACAGAGAGGCCATTCATTGATAGTAGGAAACGTCCTTGGGGTTCCCAAGAGGATCTTGGGACGTCCTGCTTCTTCGATTCCAGTCCTTGGAGGGAACCTCGCTGAGCCATGGGCACCTCACCTCAGCATAGACGACAGAAATGGCCTATGGGAGAGTTGGGTCAGGGTGCAGAAGCAGATGAAAGATGGAGGGTGAGAAAAGAGCAGAGAGCCCTTCTCACCTTCTCGTCCAAGGCACATTCAGCGGGGCTGGCTGTGGAGGACAGAGAAGCACTCAGGTTAGGGATCTGCGTCCGCCAGCGCATCTCCTCCCTGCCTGGGCCCTGCCGTCTCTTCTCTTTCAGAGAGTGCAGGCCCGGCCAGGGACATGTCTTACTGTTCTACACAATCTGGAAACAGAACCAGGGATCCAAAGGCCTTGGTTCTGCTTCCGATTGAATCATCACCGACACCTGACCCGAGTTCAGACACTTCGCTTCTGAATCTAAACTTTCTCAGCCTAAGATGAAACAAAACCAACACAGGTGGAGCAGTAATAACTTAATATAAGGACTATAGTGAGATTCCACAGAGGTAAAAAATGTAAAAAAAAAAATCTGTAAAATAACTGCTTTTTTAGACCTCTACTGTATACCAAACTTTTAGATGAGAGGATTATATTATACAAAGTATGACAGAAAAACATGGCATGTGTTTAAATTAAAAGTTAGAACAGTAAAAAACACTGTCTTTTGATCATCCATGTAGCTAATTTTATGCCCGTCTTGCAGAGTCTAAATTATTAATTTTTTTTTCACGTTGTCTGAAAAGTCCACTGTCACTTCCCTAAGAAGTAGCAACTTTAGGTAAATTTTCAATAACATAAGTTCTGAAACATTCTCCCAATGATCCAGCGTCTTCTTTCCTAATCACCTTACAACATGACCTCTTTTTGTTTTGGGTTCCAGTCTCTTCAGCCTCACATCAGGAAAGCCTTCAGGTTTGCCACCCTATTAGCACTTCAATAGTCAGGCCTTCCTTATTTTGCTGATGTAAATCATATATCCGGAGGGTTTTGTTGTTTCTCTCTTAGGTTTAGGCCCTTCATAACTTCCCAGGGAGGACCTGTGTCTGTCTCTGCTTCCCATATGCTCTGGCCAGGTTTTAGGCAGTAGCCAGCCTGGTCCTGGGAACAGACTCTGTTTACTGTCCATGGTACCCTTTGTGGATAGGGGCAGAGACCCCAGACTGATTCTAACCTTTTTTTTTTTTGAGACAGGGTCTGGCTTTGTAGTTCAGGCTGGCCCTGAGCTCACTGTGTAGCCCCAGGCAAGCCTGGAACTCAGCAATCCTCCTGCCTCTGCCTCCTGAGGACTGGGATTACAGGCGTGAGCCATCACGCCCACCCACCGCTGTGGTATGTGGTATTGATTGCTGGTGGGTTTGAGTCACCACACCCTGTATTGTTGTATATGGTTACCTGAGATCATACCAGGGACCTTGCATTTGCTAGGCAGGCACCGGAACCCCTGAGCTAAATCTCTGGTCCGATTCTAACCATTTTTATAGATCAGGTATGGAAATCTCAAAAATAAGTCATTATTAAAAAAAGAAAAACCTCCCTGTTTTTGAATCTCTCTTACATACTGGATGATCTTTAAAATTTACTCTGAGAACCCAGGTTCTGTTCCCAACAACTCATCGTAGTCTTTAGCAGATACTGTGCCCAATTTATAGGTTGGAGTCATAGAGGCTACGTGAGTTGCCAAGTCACGCTGTGAATGAGTACATAGAGTCAGGGCTGGAACTCGGTTCTGCCACACTTACAAAGTCTCACTTCACACACCGTCACACTGCCTCCTTCCCCATCAGAGACAGGAAGGAGTAGCCTTTCCCTCATCTCTGCTATCAGAGATAGCTGGTAACTGCAGCTAGAGTTTCCAGTCTTTTTGACTCCATCTTATTGATGGGATGGGACTACCTTGGTGAGACTATTCTGTCTCTTTTTTTTTTTTTTGTGACAGGGTCTCGCTTTGCAGTTCAGGCTGGCCCTGAGCTCACTATGTAGCCCAGGCAAGCCTCGAATTCAGCAATCCTCCTGTCTCTGCCTCCCGAGTGCTGGGATGACAGGCGTGAGCCACTACACCCGGCTATCCTGTCTCTTTATAGGCTCTGGGACTTTAGAAAATGGTATCATTCTTTTCTCTCTTTCTCCAGGGTGCCCCGCAAAGGGTAAAAATTCCCTGTAGTTATCACAATGACTGTGGTGGAAGAGATAACACTGAAAATTACAGTGGTCAGAATAGTGCTTGGAGTGACTGTAGTATTGAAGGAGGAATTAGGAGTCATGATGGTGTGAGGTCGTGACCACAGGGGTGGTAGCTAAAGAGGAAATGGTTATTGGGTTTTGTGCTCTACTAGAGGGAGTGGGTCTTTCGTGATGATGTGTGTATTTTTTTTTTTGTGTGTGGTACTGGGGATCGAACTTGGGCCCTTGTGCATCCAAGGTTGGTGTGGTACCACTTGAGCTAAATCCCCAGCCCCCTTTTGTGATGATGGCAAACGTGCTGGTGCTGGTCATGGATCATGATGACAGGGGTGATGGTAGTGAGTGAGGAGATGGTGGGCATACTGGTGGCCTGCATGGTAGACATGGTGGCATTGGTGATAGCAGTAGTGTTGCTTGGGACAGCGATAATTATGGTAATGGTAATGCCTCAGCTGGGACTGTCATCCTAGACCCAGAACCTCCCCTTACCAAAGATGCCAGTTTTGGGCTGAGACAACTCTCCCTTGTTCCTTTTGGGGATTGTCTGCACCACAGAGTAGGTAAGACCTTCGTTTTCCTCTTCCTGGCGATATCCTGGAGGAAGGAATGAATAAGTTGTTAACTCTCCCAGTCCAAGTTATGAGTGTCCTGAAGACAGGGCAGCCAGTCAGGACTCTGTCACAGTGTCAGCTAGCAGGGGCGGCCTCTTGTTAATGTGGGGACATCATCTTGGTAGGAGACACCTGGCTCTCTCAGCAGATTTTAGCAGATTCCCTGGTCCTGACAGTGTTTAAACAACAGACTGGCAAACGTCTATGGAAGGACAGTTAATATTTTAAACCTTGTGGGCCGTATCCTCTGTATTGGCGCTATTTAATATAGTGTGGCGCTATTTATAATATAGCATTGTGCTATTTAATATAGCGGCTACACAGAATGCAAACTTTCTCTGCCTTTTCTCCTGGAGTCCGGCTCCTTCTCCCCTGCAGTTCTCCAGCAGTTGCTCCTCAAGCTTTCCCCAGAAACTATCATTTCCTGTCTCCAGATGATTAATTCCGGAGATTTAGGGCTCAGTAGGGCCTCCTCCTCCCCAGTCCCTAGAACAGGTCCTTCTCTGCCTTCGTGGGCAGACCGAGGTCCTGGTGAAAGTCCTTACCGTTGCTGTCCAGTGGGCACTGCTCGCTCCTTGAAGCTGGGGGTGGATTCTGGGCTATAGGCGGCCCTAGGAGATGCAAAAGCACATTCACTGAACATCCCTCCCAGACCAGGGGGCGGACAGAGGCTGTGAGAAGGAACCGTGGAGCTGCCCGAGGCTGGAGGCTGAGCTGTTAATGTGGCTAATTCACAGGTATGGACACGGCTAATTTTTATGGGATTTTTTTTCCTTTGAGAAACAGCCCAGAAGGCAGGACAGCTGCATTGGAGTCACAAAGTGGCAGGAAACAAGGTCAGACATGGAAAGGGTCCAGATGCACAAGTCAGGGTGCTTTTCAGAAGGAAGAGAAGCTAGTTTCTTTGATCATCTACTACATGCAAGTCTTTGGACTGGTAATTTTTAAAAGAAGGGTCTACTTCCTAGTAGAGCGCTGAGTCCAATAACCAGTAGATAGATTTCTAATAGTTAGATTCTAAAAAAGTGTTGCTTTGCTGTCTGGTACTCTTTGCAATCATTTTGAACAGGGGGACAATTATGTCCACTTGAAAGATGAGACGACTGAGGCTGAGAGAAGGAAAATTGCCAAGGTTCCAGTCAGTGGTGGAAGCAGAACCTTAGCTCTTTCCCACTAGCAGCATGCTGCCTCTGTGATGTCGGAACAGGAAGTTCCCGAGAGGAATCATGTGACTGTGCACTTTAGAACACAAGGAGCATGTCTCGAGCCTGAGATACTCATTAGCTCTCAGCAGAAAAGGTTCAGAATCACCAAGGGGAGGGGGGTGTCTGTGGAAACGGCCCCTCTCATAAAATGGAAAGGGCATCGACGGAGACTCAAGAGAGGGACCGGATTATCAGGGATCGCCAGTGTTCATTTGGGACTGTGCTTCCGGTCTCCCGCCAATGAATAAGTCCATGAATTTGATGAGACTTTCTTTTGTAGGAAGCGTGACACACTGTAAAAAGAACACTTTAAAACAAACACCCCAGAACTTGTTTATTATCCTACATATAATGGTCTGACCCAGATGGGAGTGGCTAGATGTGCCTGTGTTACGGAAGCCAGGCTGGGCCATTTGGAGTGGTTTTTATTACAGAGGTTGGGATGGCAGGACTCCCAGGTCTTCAGTTTGTGGTCTCCTACTCAGCTGTCTTCCCATCTTGCTTGAGGCCTGCCTCTCCCCTCAAGATGGCAAGTCTATCATGCATAAAATCCAGACCTAAGATTAGCAGGAAGCAAGGGATGGGAAGTTGGATGTGTGAGGACAGACGAACAGGAAGGAGAAGAAGTAGAAGGCAAGCTTAAACCCTAACTGTTAAGGTGGGAGTCCATGATTACATATTTTGGTACCAGGGATCAAACTGGGGACCTTGCATTTGTGAAGCAGGCGCCAGAACCACTGAGCTACATCCCCAGCCCAGGAGCCCCTGTTTCAGGCAGGGGAGAACACCTGTGTGATATTCAGGTAGATGGACAGGGAAGAATGCTCTGGGTTCACGGCTGGGTAGTCTTTCTTTCTGCCTAGGTAAGCCATGGAAAGCTCTGGAAAGCTCATCACAAATGCCTTAGCAGAGGGAGCTGCACACTTGAATAAGTAGATCTACCTTTGGAGGTCTAGGAGTGATCTCTTTCATCCTAGAAGTGTGGAAAATAAAAATATTGTTCCTGCAAAGGAGGAAGTGAGGTTGATTTGAGCCTCTGTAGGTAGATTTAAAGCCCTAGGAATAAAGCAGCACTAGATGGCTTTGACCCTGATAGCCATTCCTTAAAAGTGGCTGGCAGGGAACAGACACATAGCCACCCACAGTGGCTGCCCTCAAAACCAATGTTCCTGATGGACTGTCATTGCCAAGGCAGGAAGCAGAGTATCTGGGAGGAAAAACAAACAGGTGATTTAGAAACTCTGTCTGTGTCACTCTCTTCTCTGTAGAATCCTCTGCACCAGAATTGTAACTGATCTTTTAATTTTCAATGACTTTAGAGGAATCAGCTGTAAACAGCTGAAGAAAGGGTGGCCTGGGGAAGTTTCTGCTTGGACTAGAGTGAGAATTTGCAAAGCACTCACTGTGCGGCAATCAAATACCTTAGGGATGAGATACACGTTATTTCAGTAACTTCAACACTTACAACATCTCTGAGAGAGAAAGAGAGACAGACAGACTGATAGAGACACACAGAGAGAGAGAGAGAGAAACAGAGAAATAGAGACAGAGAGACAGAGACAGAGAAACAGAGGGAGACAGAGATACAGAGAGACAGAGACAGAGAGAGATAGTAAGAGACACAGAGACAGAGACAGAGATTGAAGAGACACAGAGAGACAGAGACTCAAGAGAGAGAGAGACAGACAAACAGGGTGAAGAACACCAATATATACTGTGTTTAGTTTGTAGGAATTCTTTGGTTTATGCTTTGAATATTCCAGTTCATCCTGGAATATTCGTTCGTGCTATTGCGTGCATGTCTGTGCAGGCTGTGACCGTGAAGGAAGCGTGTCTGCGTGTGCACATGTTTTAGAAATTGCAAGCGTCCCTCCCCGTGTCCCTCAGTGTGACACGTACTGAGAAGCCTTTCCTCCCACTCAGTAGCCAAGAGAAGAGAGTGGCGGGTCCGGATGGGCTCCGGCTTCTCCAAGACTGGGCAGGGCGTGGCACGGGGGTGAGTGAGGAAAGACTGACAGAGTTACTGACCCACTTTCGTCCAGGGTCTGAAATAAACCAGAAGCGCCGCGGCCACGACCGTCACGCCGAGCAGGCTCCCCGGAAGCCCAGCCAGCAGCCAGTTACTGCCGGCGGGAGCGGACGAGCCTTGAGAACCTGAGGGAGGAGGTGGGGATGAGCGTGAGCACTGGGCGTGAGGCTCGGAAACGCGTCTTGTGCGGGGCAGAGGGACGGACGCTGCGGGGGTCACAGAGGGTGAGATCTGACCACGGCCAGGCTGCTGGGCTCGGAGCCCCGTTTGGGGACAAAGCGCACCGTCCAGGGCAAGTTCCACGGGTTCACTCTCCTCGCTGGAGACGCTGTTGCTGGCCTCACAGGTGTAGTCTCCGGCACCTTGTTCCGACCTCACGGGGAGGAGGAGGGAGGCGGCTCCGCTGTGGAGGACTGAGTGGTTTCCCAGGACCTCCCCATCACGGTAGAACGAGTACAGGACAGGAGGGGAGCCCTTCTGGGCCTCACAGCGCAGCTCTATCACGTCGCCCACGGCAGGGCCAGCGGCTCCACGTCGCAGACTGAGGAGGGGACGGGACACAGGAGCTGGGGTGGCAGGTAGAGGAGGGGTCATCAGCCTGCCCGGGCTCCTGGGCCCTGTAGACCCTTCCCCACTCCACAGGTCCTGTGGCCTGGCCCCCGGGGAGTCCTGTCTCCTGCTCTTACTTACTTTGGACCCTGATTTCCAGTGGGGGGCTCTGTTTCTGGACTTGGCCTCCCTCCAGGGCCACTTTACACCGATAAACCCCCGAGTCTTCCTTTCTGACTTCCGGGATGCAGAGTTCTGCATGGCGGCTGATGTTCTGCACGGTGCGGTTGTTCTTAGAGAAGGAGAAGAGGAGTTGCAGAGCTGACTTCTGGGGGTGTAGCTCCGTCTGACATCTCAGGCTCCATGGGCTCCCCTCACGGGGCGCTGCAGAGGGGTCTGCGCTCAGCACTGGGACCTGGAACAGCTCTGGGAAGACAGTCGTGCCCAAGGTGAGGAGCCCTGTGCAGTGAGGCCTCCGAAGCCGGGGACTGAGCTCTACACAGCCCGGGCCAGGCTCTGTGACCTGAGTAGAGACAGTGTCATCCCCACCCATGAGCTCTGACAGGGCTCCCCTCAGCACAGAGCCTCGGGAGTCCTGGGAGTCATAGCTGCCCTTGGTGGTCATCTGGCCATGCTGGTCCAGCACCTTTCCTGTCACCCCTTCTCCCGGCTCCAGCCATGTCCTTAGGGGTGAGGGGACATTTGGATAGCATCAGGGACCCTCGGGCCCATGCATTGGTTCAAAATTGGCAGCGGCCAGAAAGAGAGTCTCGGGGAGCTCCTGACTGCTAGAGACTGGACCCCTAAGCAGTTGCCTGTTGTTACAAACTGCTCTAAGTTTCACTCACCTTGGACTTGAACCATGGTAGCTGGTGAGGTTATGGGGACCTCGAATGTCTGAGTGATCAGCTCTCTGATGCACCAGTACTGCCCACTGCTTTTCACTGTTGCTGCCCCAATAAACAGAGACTGGTTGACCTTAGCAATATGAAGGACTCGTCTATCTTTGTAGAATGTCACCTGATATGGTGCTGTGCTCTTCTGTCCCTGGCACATCAGAATCAGCGGGTCTCCTTCAAACACAGGGCTAGGCAGGACTTGGAGGTTCAGGGAGTCTGTGAGACACAGCAGCGGGGTCAGCCTGGAGCTCCAGCTCCACCTGTCCATTCCCCTGCTTGCTGTCCGTGGAAACTTCTGGACAGAATTTCTCAGCTGCCCCAGGGTAAGTCCTTAATCCCACACTAGGACATTGACACCCTCTTCTTCTTCTCTCCTACCTTTTTTCTATTTAGTTCTCTCCTTCCTCTTCCCACTCTCTTCTCTCCTATGTCTTCTCTCAGCCTTCTCCTCTCCCACTTTCCTTTTTCCCTTTTTTTTTTTTCCTGCTTTTTGAGACAGGGTCTCGCTTTGTAGTTCAGGCTGGCCCTGAGCTCACTATGGTGCCCAGGCAAGCCGCCGCGAACTCAGCAATCCTCCTGTCTCTGCCTCCTGAGTGCTGGGATTACAGGCGTGAGCCACCACATCTGGCATTGTGGTATGTGGTGTTGATTGCTGGTGGGTGTGTCTCCACACCCAGCATTATATGTGGTTACTGGGGATCGAACTCAGGACCTTGCGCTTGTGAGGCAGGCGCCGGAACCACTGAGCTAACCCTCCGGCCCCCTTTTTCCCTTTTATATTGTACTTTCTTTCACCACCTTCCAAGTTTGGCAAAATTAGGTTGATTCCATCCATTGTCTGGCGTCACTTCTCCAGACTCAACTTCCTCTCCCTAGTGTTGGCTTTCATCCCCCAGCTACCCAGAGGGCCACTTTCTGCAGCTTCCATATTTATAATAACTGTACTTCTGTCCATCAGAGTAGAGAGAAGCCAGGGGAGGATGTTTATGAGAGATGCCACAGCCCCCTCTTGCCTCTCGGGTCAGGCTTCCCAGGCCCAACTTCTGTCTGCATCTCCATCAGGGAGTTGCAGCTTCCACCACAATCATGAGAGACATTTGTTTTGTTCCCATCATGCATTCTGTGCTCCGATGTGGACAAGACAAGAGCTCTCACCTGAGGGCTGGATTCTCACTGAAGGGTGGGCCTGGCTTCCCCAGCTGCTCTTTTTATCAGTTGAAATAGGGGTTTAATTTCCCTACCTCTGAGTCATGTAACATGTCTTTGGAGGTCAAATGTTCATAGTCTTGAGTTTTCTCCGGCTTAGCAGAAAACACCATGGGGGCCCTTGGAATTAGGCAGGCTGGAGAAGAGGAGTAGCAGAGAAAGAAAAAAAGACTGACAGGCAGACAGAAGCTTACTTGTGTGTAAAGAAAAGGGAAGGAAATGAGTCTAAGCTGTGTTGAATGGAGAATACAGGAGCTCCAGAGTCACACTGAGAGAAGAGACAGAGGGCAGAGCCATTTTTGGTGGACTAACAGGAAGGTCCAGAGTTACCCTGACCAGCAATAACCTTAGCCTTAGCCAAGGGAGCTCCAGGTTTCTCTTTCTGGACACCAGCTAAGAATCCTAAGGAAGGAGCCTAGACTGGAGCTGCTCTACAGATGTTGCTGGGAGACTCAGTGGCCTTGACCTCCCATCAAGTGTTGGCCCAGAAATTCTGGGAGTCAGAAGACATGGAAAAACTTACTCCTTGTTCCAGCACAGGAAGCTGCAAGAGAACAAAGTGACTTTTTAAAATAAGTAGGTAGAATGAGCTTTCACAATGGGAACAACTTTCAGACCTGTCGCTTCAAAACTCCTTGCTTATTCCCAGCCAATCAGCCGACCACCTACCTACCCAGCCACCCCACCACCCAGCCAGCTCAACTATCTAACTTGTCACCCGCCTAACCAACCACCTACCCACCCAACCACTCACCCACTTAACCATTTGTATGGTGGATTCACTTCCTGAAATCCTCTGCTCTATCATGGTTCAAATGCTGCTTCCTTAGATAGATTTTCCATGGACCCACAATCAAAAGAACTCTGCCTGATCACTAGCTCTAGGTCACATTGTCATCAGAACACTTACTATCTTTGCATTTATCTCACTCATTAAGATGTAATCACCTATCTTCCTCTGTTTAGAATTAGAATGTAAGCAGGGGCCTCTGCTTTTTTTTTTTTTTTAAATGAGGGTTGAATCCAAAGTCTTTACACTGAGCTATGTTTTCAGCCCTTGTTAAATTTTGTTAGATTTTTTTGCTAATTTGGCCAGCTGGGCTCAAACTTGTGATCTTTCTGCTTCAGCCTCCCAGAGTCCTGAGGTTATAGGTGAGTCTCACCGTGCCTGGCTCGATTCTGTTTCTCTCACCCACTGCTATTCTTACGTGTAGGATCTGTGCCTGGAACAGTGTGTGCTCCATCAGCATCTGCTGAATAAGTGCCCAGTGCTTTCCTTTGCATCCATTTGTGTGGGGCAGAGATCCAAGAGTAGATGTAGGAGGAGACTCTTGTACCAGTGTGCCCGAGGGCTCGTCTCCTACACATACAGAGGAACCCACATAGCATGGACTGGCATCAGTTCTTACGGTTCAGTATGTCCACAGAGCTCTGGGGCAACAGGGTACGAGTGTGATCAGACTGCGAGGGCGAACTCCCTTGGTTGCATAGCAAATGAAGGAAATACAGATAAGCCAGAGGCTTCACACACCCTGCTGGCCCCTGCGCACACCGCATCAAAAGATGATCGTGATATACAGGGCCCTAAACTCAGGGGCACAGTTGAACAGGAAGCAGTGGAACATCCTTGGGCTTTGGGGCAGGATATGCCACAGCAAAAGCTTCAAGGGTGAAAGGCTAATCTTCCCACACACCGACCTGTGTCCCTCATTGCCTACGTGTGCTCAGCGCTGCAGGGGACACTGAGAGACGCAGGCGAGGCCTCTGGAGCTGTGGCTGAGCACACACGTGTCACCTTCGGTCACGTGCTGCCATCCTTGCTGCCCACAGTACTTTGGACACGCACAGAGCTTTCGGCTTGATGATATTCCACCCACCTCAGTTATCATTTCTCAAGTGTTGGGAGAACTGTGAGAGTCTATTTCTCATCGTTCCTCTAACCATCCATTTTCTCCACCCTTCCTGACTATGAGTTTATTGTAATAGAGAAGAGGGACGATTCAGAGGCAGATGACTTGCACACGAACCTGCCTCTTTCTTGTGAACTTGGATGAACTGTCTAAATTCTGAGAGCGTCCAACACCTTGTGCTGTCATAGTGCAGGATGGGAATGGCAGTCATATGACTTTTACAGGCTGATTGTGAAGGTTATATTGTCCCATTGACTGCAAATGTGGTTTACTGCGTCCACTGAAAGCAGAAAGGCCTGACCTCTGAGTGACTGAGAACTCCACTCTGTAGTTATGCCTCCACTACCTTGCCCTTTTCACGGGAAGATGATCTTGCAGCTACAAAGTGTAAAACAAACACGGCAGGGGTGCAACGGCCTGTGACAAGAGAGAAGGCCTCCAGGGACCGTGGAGCCCCTCCAGATTAGCTCCCATCTCCAAGTCCCAGTGACTTGCTGTCTTGCAGCGCTACAGGGCCTTGGAGATGTGAGTGCAGAATCTCCCTCTGGATCAACACAGCAACTAACTGGGGACATGCAGAGTGGGAGGCCCAGCAGCCTCGCCCACAGAGTCCAGAGATGAGGGGAAAATCAGACAACGTGGCCAGGAGCGCCTGTCAAACTAAATTGCATCACTGAATCCCAAGTCATGGAGGCGGCAGCCCCGCGAGCTCTTCGCCAGTGAGTCACTTTGGGAGGGGAGAAGAAAGTCCAGGTCCTGGTGCATTGATAAGATTTATCAGGACAAGGCTGATCAGGAGGAGAACAGAGTCTAGGAAAAGATTTGCTGAGCGAGTGGCAGGTATTTATTCGAGGAAGTTACACGATAGTAGTTTTCATTTGGTAGCCTAAGCTTAAAATAAGAGACAGACATTCTGAGTTACCTCGTAGGACAGAAATGAAACTAACTGCAGGGGATTTAGCACAGTGGTACTGTGCCTGCCTCACAAGTGCAAGGTTCTGAGTTTGACCTCCAGTACTGGGAAAAAATAAATAAAACTTTAAAAACAGCTTTAAAAAGCTTAAAAAAATAAATAAAGAAATGAAACTAATTAATGGGACTTAGAAGGACCAGGGACCAGGCAGGGAGATTTCAGCTCCACGGAAAGCGGTTCCTGTGGTCCAGTATGTTCAGTTCAGCTCTACCATGGTAGAACACATTGCTTGGCCAAGTGCGGGTCCCACATTGCCTGGAGGATTGTGTGGGGGCCACACGACACATGTCACAGGCACAGTGACCCACAAAGTGTGTGGGACCTGGGCTCCGTAGAAGATGGAAGTTGGCTAATAACTTGGCTCAGAAGACAAATAAAGACCATCTCCCCGAATTTACATATTTAGTGTTTGACATCATTAGCATGTTTAATGTCAAGGCCCTTGGCCTCCTGGATCCCTGAGAGCCAGTGAATTATGGCCACTGCTTCCTGTGACCACACCCTGTCAAGCATTTTGAATGGGGATTAATATGCTCCTATGTTGCCTAATTAGAGTCTAGTTTTATTCGAAACAATGGTGGAGTAGAGCGGAGAAAGCACGGGGGATGCTATCGGATGGGCCAAAATGTGCATCTTTGTTTTGCTCCTGTTAGCAGGGTAATTCCAGGAGAGTTTCTTAATCTTTCGGAACCTCTGTTTTTTCAATGGTTAAATAGGGATAAAAATAACTAGCTCATAATGTTCTAAAACTTAGAGAAGATGCACACATTGAAAAAAAAAGTAGAAATTTGGTGTTTTTTTTTTTTTTCTTTTCCATTTTCTCTGTCACATCTGAGAGGAAATAGCAGGTCTGCTCTGCCCTAGTGATAACTTGCTACAAGCAACCCTAGCGCGTGTGTTGTAAGCTGCTTTTCTGGAGGTTGCTGATCGTCAAGTGCAGCCTGAATGTGTCTCATGCTTCATTCCATCGGGTCTCTCCCTCCCCGGCTTTGCTATTTTGACCCTGGGCTCAACATTGTGACGTTCTTAGACTATCCGATGGACAAGTCCAAGGACTGTTACTTTTACAAGGTCATGGAACTTGCCCTTGGGAACCTTCTGTTGGAGTCTGGCCAGGCACAGGACTATCCTGACTCCATGTTGTGTAAACATTAGATCTTCTTGCATGTCCAGTGGCTGTTTGTAGGCTGCACAGAGGAACACGCTGGTGTAGGGGTGGGAAAAACACGCAAGGGGACCAGCAGTTTCCTCATAGCCTTGAATGCTCGAAAACTCTGTCCAGGAAGAGCTCACACTGAAGAACAGTTTGGCTCTTTGGGTTCCATATCAACAAATAGCAAACAAACAAATGAACGCGCCAACAACTGAACCAACTTAAAAAAATAGATAATTCAGAAGCTGTCACCGGAAGTTAACATATGTGCGCAAGATGTCTTGCAGGGGCAGCAGAGTGACCCTGGCTGAGACTGAGTTGGGCCAAAGGAATCCCAGAGACCCCCCCACCATTGCAATCCTTCCCTGTTGGACCACCTTCCTCAGTTGTGCCCATATCTGGCTGGCATGAGGAGAAATGGGGGGAAGAGAGCAACAGGGATCAGAGAGAATAGATCAGACTCAGCAAACCAGCCCAAGGACAGTCAGAACCCTAGTCCCTACCCTCCCAACAGAGAGGGAATGTGGGCAAAGAGAAAGGGGTCAATACGAAAAAAAGCTTTGTACACTCACAAATCTCTGAATCCCAATGTCTTGGATCAAATGAGAAGTCTGGTTATTGTTAAAAGGCTCTAAGAAAACCATCTTCACAGAAACATATTCTTACCTTTTGTCGCTGAACATAGGGCACGGAACTTCTGTCCCCATCTGTCTGATCTGTTCGTGCTTGCTTCGGCAGCACATATACTAAAGCTGTCTGATCTGTTCTGTGATTATTTCCCCCCGGCAGCCTCTTTTCCCTTTGTAATTTTGTTTTTCCTTCTGAGACAGCCCTGATGATTATTTCAACCCTATTTCACCGGGTAAAAATACCAGTGGGTAACAAGGAGGCCTCAGGCTGTGTCTGTCTTCCTGCTTGAACTGACCCATAGAGAGCCTGCTTTGTTCAATACCCAGGAAGACGGGATAGTAAACAGAAAGGCGTCCCTGGGCCTCTGTGCCCATCGACCCTAAGCGGGTTCAGTTGTACGCACTTCTCTCAAGTAATAGCCACAAAATCGGCTGAATTGGGAAAAATCGAGAACTCTGTGTCTCAGGAACCAATTACAGACCTTAGCGTCCCAGAAGGCAATCAATGCATGTGACTGGTGACTTACCAAAGAGCAACACACACATCCAGTGCAGCATGGTGCCTGTCCTGGTGCCTGGCAGGAGCGAGTGTCACCCTGCAAGCTGAGGTGAAGCTGTGGGGAGAACACCTCAGTCTGAGGCTTGGGGTGAGTGGGTGGCCCCCTGAATGAGGTGTGAGTGTAGAGCGGGTATGGCTTGATAATCTAAATGGAGGAAGTGGGGAAGAAATTTGAAAAGCTCAACTCGGTATTTCCTCTTGGTTGAATTATATTATATATACATAGAAGCTGTAAATCATGAGTGAGCATTTTCTGACATTCTCTGTATCTTCAAAAACCCTACACAGGCAATCTGGATAGGGCATGGCTGTGGGACATCCTTGCTAGAAAGATCCAGAGACTTCCAAAATTTGGTCTCAGCCTCTCCTGGGCTGGGAGGTAGCACAGCACTGGAAACGCCATGTACCCCACCCCACCTTGAGAGACTGGTGTTCTCTGAGGCCGCTCCTTGCACTATTAGGACCTGGGATGTCCCCCTAAGGGCCCAGGTCCAATACTTGGTCTCCCCCCATGGAAAGTGGGCTCCCGCAACTGGGAGGTAGTGGGACTTTAAAAGGTGGATTCTGGTGGAGACGGGGCATCTCAGGTCTTTGGGACTGTGCCCAAAGGGAACTGTGGGACCCAAGTCTCTTCCTTTGTTTTCCAGGGGACCCTGACAGGGCATTTTCTACTGCTGTGTTCTCTACAATGATATTCAGCCTTGGTCCCCACAGGTCCCCGAGTTCTTACAACTACTTTGGGGAAAAAAATCTGGTAGACTATGGATATCTATTAAATGCAGATACCGGATGATCTAGCACTTTTCTGAAAATTAGTTGAACAGAAACGTATGCACATTACAAAACACATACAAGAGTGTTCATAGCAGCATTATGTGTAATAGATGAAAAAATAGATGCTACTCAGTGGTCCCTCCAGAAAAGGAAGTCACACACCTCCATTATCTCTGAAGACAGAACATAGACCATGTTTTTTTTTTTCTTTCCGGTACTTCAGCTCGAAACCAGGGTACTCACGCTGAGCTACATCCTGGCCTTTTTAATTTTTTCTTACTTTGATACAGGGTCTTGCTAAGTTGCTACGTTGCCACTCAGACAGGGTTCAAACTTGTTATCCTCCTGCTCCAGCCTCCCACAATGCTGGCTGGGATTATAGACTTGCACTACAGTAGGTAAATTTAAATTGAAACATAGAGGGGTCTGGTAAAATATTAGCAAGTACTTTCTGACCCTGGAAGTCTTTCAACCAGGAGTTTCCTATAGCTTGGGAAGAATCTGACGTGCTTATCACGAAAGGTCAGAGTGAAAAGGATGAGTTTTCCGTTTTCTTTCCTAGAGGCTGGCTCACTGGGATAAGGAGGCCAGTTTCACACTGTCGGGAGATTTGTTAGCTTTTTGGTTGCTCAGGATTGAGGTAAAAGTAGGGAAGAAGTGAGAGAGGAATGGTAAGGGATTACAGGGTCTTTGGGCACAGGAACAGCCAGGGAGAGGCCGTGTGAAATAGGAGCTCCCACTATACAGGAAGAACGAATGTCACTGTGCAGGAGGCATTTTAGCTGAGCTGGAGTTTTAGCTGAAGGAGTCAGTGTGGACGGACGGAGAGATCTGTTTTGCTTGTAGAACAAAGAGAACAGAAACTTTTATTGGTTCATGGGGATGGGCTGAAGTCCAGTAAGTTTCCACTGGCCAAGAGGCTGATTCCAAAAGCTGATTTATCTTGTCAAGGTTTGGGCCACCAGGTGGTTATGGTCACCTTGTCCTAGGGGCTAAGTCTGTGTAGCTGGCACTGTCATCCTGAACGAGACATCCTGGCCTTATGGTTCGGTCTGAGCCTTATGATAGGGCTGAAGGATTTCAGGTGCTTGGGTTGCTATTGCTGTTAAAGAATCACAAAGGTGGGAGAAAGGGAAAGGAAACGCATGCGATCTTCAGTGGGCAATCAACATGTCTACATGCAGAGCTGTGTACAATCTGAACCAAAGATGAAGGCGATAAAGGGAATAGATACACCATGAATAGGGAGATGCCAAGGTTTTTCTCCCATGCGGATCACCCAGGAGACGTCTGTGGGCCCAAGCCAGGAATCGGTGTTCTCAGCAAAAGTGGCCCTCAGGTCCTTGGGAAGTAACCTAGGCAACCATTATCGTAACCCACACGTCATGGGTGTCATCCCAGCAAAGCTAGTAGGTCACTGACTTCTGAAATGCATGATCTTTAGCCCCGCTAAGACAGAGTAAAGCTCGGGAGTTTATCAGGGCTTTTCTTTGGTTATGACTCACTCACTGTGTGTAAGTGTTCTGCTTCAGTGGTTTTATCAGTCTCATGAGAGGTCTGTTGAGTGACAACAACGGTAGGGGAGCAATACTCTGCACCGTGGAAGGCACCAGTTCACTGTGGCCAAGGGTAGATTTTATTGCCTCAGCCTTTTGCCTGACCACAGTGGTCCCTATCTGTCTTGGGAGTGGGGTATCTTTTCTACTTACCTTAACAACTATGTATTTTCCCGCCAACAGATCTGGTTTGAGCTGTCTCCAACTTGGTTCAGTTGCAGGTCCAGGGGCTGCAGCAGAGGCTCTGCTAGCAGTTGCTGGGCCAAAAGGCAGAAGGAGGTGACCACAAAGTGTCTAGCTTGCAAACACCTTTGATGGTTTGCCCGCGGAACCTTTGAAACTCCTGTGCTGGTGACATCTACTGCCACGGGGTTCCAGCAGCTGAGAGTGTGAACGGCAACTTGACTTCTTCCTCTGCAATGTGACATGCTGCTGTGGCTTCCGAGGTGAGTGAACTGCCTCTCAGGGCTGAGCTCACTACACCCTATTTCCCTGGAGATGAGGCATCCCTGAGGAGAGGCGGTGTGGCTGAGATCCAGGTGAAGAATCTTCCAGGACCCACGCTAGCACTAAGCCAAGATGGAAAGAGACAGAAATAGGAAGTAGAGGGCTGCTGAGGAGGTGGGAGGATGATGGAGTAGATAGGGGTCCTCACCCCAAAGAGGCTGGAAGCCCAGGTGATTGGGCTCATTACTTGGGTTCACTGTCAAGGCAGTTGCTACAAGGGTCAGTGGCTACAGGGGAATAAAAAGGGTCAGCTCGTTGCCCAGGAGGTAAGGGGAGCACAGGTGAGCTGGGTAGGAAGCAGTTCTGGGCATCAAAGCGGCATGGTGGGCATGAAGCCAAGCACCTGAGCTCAAATAGTAATTGTTCTGATTACTAATCTGATTAGAATACTTAGCTACGTTTTTAAACCTTTCAATGCTTTTGGGCCCTTATCTCAGAAATGGACAAATAATTCACCTGTATCACAGAATTGTAATAAAGGTTAAAAGAGTTAAAAGCACGGCACTATAGACAGTGCTACCTTCTAGAACTTTCCATGACAATAGAACTATTCTCCACCGCACTGACCACTTCAGTAACTCCTGACTGCTGTGGCCACTGAGAGCCTGAAATACGCTGGCAAGAATGAGGAACTGCAGTTTTGATTGCTTTTGTTTTAATTGACTTACATTTAAATGCTACATATGGCTAGACTGGCTTCTTGGCTGTCATAGGCTTGGACTCATGCCCAGCAAATAGGAAGGTCTTGAGGAGTGCTAAACCATCACTAGAAAGAAGAGGGAGCCAGGAAGATTCGCACTCCAGAGCCTTCCTCCCACCCTCAGCTTCGATTGCTGAGGTCTAGGAAGGGGGTTGTCCAAATGGTCTGCCCGTTGGATTGGAGCCACTTCGTTTGTTGGAAATAGAAGTTCGAGGAAAGATGTGAGACCACTTCTGAACAGAAAAAATTGGAAAAGTGTATCAAAAACCTAGAATTTAGGACAGGTGCAGAAAAAACAAGAATAGTGTGAAGACAGAGCCCGACTCCCTGAAGGTAGTTCTAGGCCTGGCCTGCAGGGGCAGGAATCCTTGCGAACCCTCTGGCTACCACCCTTATTTCCTTCCCTGACCCCTCCTTTCCTTCAGGAAAGCATCTGGAGAGAACCCAAATGGACCCATGAAAATATCTGTGTCAAGTCTGCAGCGACCTCTTGTGGCTATAGGGGCAACCATTGCCCTAAGAAGAGAGTCTTGGTAGGGACCTCTCCATCCCCAATCAGCCACCCACCCACCAACGGGTCTTCCACCCATCCATCATTTCATCCACCCTTCCCCTAACGAACCTTTTGTAAAAGCTTTTCTCTATGCCTAGTTCAACCCTGTGTCTATGAGCTGGAAAATACAGGCATATGCTACAGAGTTTGCATTTCTTAAGGCATTTCTTTCATGTCTCCATTAGTCTATTTGTCACGCTGTATTATATTTGCTTTATTGTCTTTCTCTAGTTCCACTCTTCAGTCTCTTCAAAGGAAAGGATAAAATCTAATTTGCCTTTGAATAGCACAGCAGAGAGTCAAGATACATCAAAGTAGAATTGTTAGGAGTTCTGGAGTCAGAAAGTATGGGTTGTGATCCTGGTTCTGCAGCTTGTGAGGTCAGGTAGCATGGCCAATGATTTGACCTCACTGAGCCTCAGATTTTAAATTGGCAACATGATAGTAAATGAGTGGCATCCAGTAATAGCCAAAATATGCCTAATAATGAATATTTATATTCAAATTACTACTAGGTCTATTGAAATACCCTAGACCCCCAATAATAAGTTGTGTGATACTCAATGTTTTGTACTGTGGAGTTGCTTCTATGTTTGTATACACAATATCTTAGCCTCACCCTACCAGCGCTATGCTACTGTTGTCTCATGAATTCCACCACTTCATCTCAACAGGATCTTTCCCTAGGTGCTTCTGAAAGATCCTCAAATCTTCATTTTAAATCGAACCAAGCCAGCAGCCCCTTCCCTTGGTTTCACACCCACTGTGAGCCTCCCATTCCTAGGCAGTCGGTGCCGGAGACGGATGTTACACGGGGCTTCTGAGCCCTCAGAGCAGTGGGGTGGGACTCACTCACTCAGTGACCCAATATTTCATTTAAGCATCATCTTTATGTGCCGCACAGCAAACAGACTGGGAAGCACCAGGCTGTGCTTGTTCATCGCTTGCTCACCTCAAGTCTGATTTATCTGCGGCCTTCTTCATCTCCAGTGTAACCAATGGGCGGGTCCATCTTCATTTTGTGTGTCTGCTCCTGTCTTCCCACCTTCCTTACACACCAGAGCCTCTCCAGCTCTGCTCCTTGTCCTCTTCTCATGCTCCCCTGCAGTCTGGACCTCCCTCCTCAGGGCCCTTTGAAGAGCTCTGCAGAACCCCGGGCCTTTCTCCCTCCACTCAGTGTCCCCTCATGAAGCATTCTCATCTGTGCTAGGGATTAAATTCTCACCTCGAATCCGAATCCACGGAATCCAAAATTTACATTCCTAGTGCGGAAGCCCCGAGTTTTAGAAACAAAGGGGGTTCATTTACATGAGAGCTCTTTAAACTCAACCTGAAAAGCCTGAACCCAGCCTGTGTCTCCCAAGCTGGTCCTCTGGGGCTTCCTGCGTGATCCGAGGGGACCACTTTCCCTGGTGTTCAAGTCAGAAACCTGGCTGTCAGGACTCTAGTTGGTTCCAAGTTACAGATCAGCCCAGCCAGAATGTGCTCAGTAGCATGAGCCCCGTGGAGAAGGGGCGTCGTGTACATGATGTGCTCTGTATTTCTGCTGTTTATCTTCTGCTCGCTGCTTTGTCCTCCTGCTGGTCTGGCCAAATCCTAGCACATCTTAGATTTCAGTTTGTAGTGGCCTTCCTTGCAGAGAGGCTGTGCTGACCGCAGTCGGGGCTGGGCGCGCACACACGCCCTGGCTCC
The DNA here is from genome assembly GCA_004025085.1 of Thryonomys swinderianus. NCBI lineage: Eukaryota > Metazoa > Chordata > Mammalia > Rodentia > Thryonomyidae > Thryonomys > Thryonomys swinderianus. The sequence continues at coordinate 2,882 of PVIC010003837.1, read as the reverse complement.
GTGTTTGATACCTTCCCCTGGCCTTGCAACCGTCTCTCCCCTGTGCATCTGCTTCAGGCCCACACACTTCCCAGGGCCAAGGGCCGTGTTTGTCTTGTCGTTCCCTGTTCCTTCAATGCCTGCCAGAGACTGTGTGCTTCACAGATGTGGGGGATGGGACTGAGGAAAAGTGGAACACCTTCTTTCCGTCCATCTTTTTCGTGGTAACATTCGGGGTGACAGTGAAGGAGTTATTATCTCCTCTGTCCTCCCACAGTCTCTCGTTCTTAGTCTCTTATTCACTTTTGCATAAATAAGTCAATTGCAGGATGAGGCCTCTGTACACAAAGATGGTGAGTGGATTAGGAGTTGGCCAGTATCCAGGTAATTCAGTGTCTCCTACTCTAGTGGCAGCGGGTATCATGTTTCTGTGGAGGGACTTTGACCTAATCTGTTCTGTCCCCTCGAGCCACAGCTCCACACTCCATCTCTGCTTTCCCGGCTTTCATTTACTACGCGCTCCTTACATTTCTTCTTAAACGTCCCTTCCTAGGTATCGTGTTAATGTTTTTCAGTGTGCTGTAGATAGACCATCCTTGACTGCGAATCTGTGGTTACCAGAACTGTGGAGAACGGCTCCAGAGAGAGGCTGAACGCTGCTGGAGGCTCATTCTTCCCTGGGGACTGTGGCAGAAAAGCATATATAATTAAAGTGATAAATTGGATTTTTTGGGTTCTCTGTTTACCACTGTCAAACATAATCTATTTCATGCATTTATACAGGATGCATAAAATAGGTCAGAATTAATTTGCTTCAGTTTGCTTATTTTCCCCTCCAGTTCCCTGGGTGGATGTGGAGCCCAGATGCGAATGGGGAGATGGCGAGCTTTGTGTATTTAGAGGAGACGGTGGTAAAGGACTCAGTACACTGGGCCCCGGGAGCTGGACACCCACGAGCAGGTAAACAAAGGAGCGTTCGGGAGACAGCGTGCTGAGGAGTCGGGCGGTGGTGCCCGTCTGTTCTCAGGGTGCTCTTCTCCACCATCTCCGCACCTCTCACCCGCTACTCGGTTCTTCCTATCTGCACGGGGACGTGGCAAATATCACCCCTCAAAGAGCAAACCTCCCTCTAAGGCACATCCCCTCTTCCTCTTCCATCACACCAAGGCCGCCCTCCCTGCCCCTGCTCTTCACCAGCCCCTGTCTGTGCCCCAGTCCAAACGGAGACCCTGGGCTACTTAGCTGCCTGCGACACTCACCGAGACTTCTGTGCCACTGGCTCTGACGGGGGCAGACTCTCTGCCCTCTGCTTCTTTGGTGGCGTGGTGTGTTTCCGACAGAGCGATGACAGACACACTTGCCTTTCTTCATGTCCTTCCTATCACCTGGCTTGGGCTGATGGCTGGTTCACCTCTTTCCCTGACACTAAATGGAGGGATGCTCAGAGTTTGGCCTGAACCAACCAGTCCACAAACTCCACAGTCCTTCTCATTGTTCCTGCCCTCCTCCCCATTTTCAATTTCCTTCCTTTTTTTTTTTTTTTTAAACAATACCTGGGATTTGAACCAGGGAGTGCTGAGATACACCCTCCCCCTAACTTTAAAAGAATGACTTTGAGGGCCAGAGATTTAGCTCAGTGGTTCTGGTGCCTGCCTCGCAAGTGCAAGGTCCTGAGTTCGATCCCTGGTAACCACGTATAATGCTGGGCGTGGTGACTCACATCCACCAGCAATCAGTAACACATACCGCAGTGCCGGGCGTGGTGGCTCACGCCTGTCATCCCAGCACTCAGGAGGCAGAGACAGGAGGATTGCGGAGTTCCAGGCTTGCCTGGGCTACATAGTGAGTTGAGGGCCAGCCTGAACTACAGAGCGAGACCCTGTCTCAAAAAAAAAGAAATGACTTTGAGACAAGTTCTCACTAAGTGGCTTAGGCTGGCCTCGAACTTGTGACTTCTGGCTCAGCCTCCATGAGAGTTTTTCACCTCACTGTCTCCCTCCTGCCCCCGAGGTTGCTCAGAGACCTCAGAGCTGTGCTTCCCATCCGGAGCATGACCAAGTTCTGTTGGCTCCCCTCTAAAGCACTTCTCACGTCTTCCTTGTCTCCCCAGCTTCCTGGACACCCCAAAGCCTATGTTACCTCCAAGGCCTCTTTGTCGTTTGGATTTTCTGCTCCTTTGCTCCCGCGCTCTGTCCTTCTATTTCACACAGGGAGTTGTGTGACCTATTCACAGTGTAGACAGACGGGTGTAGACGCCCCTCTGCCTAAAACCACATCATTCCCCAGCTGCACCGAGGCCAAAGCTGGGCTCGCTGACTGCGCCCTGCAAGGGCCCTGAGAGGCCTGGGCTCCTCTCCCGCACTGCGTGCTCTGGGTGATCTTTCGGCGTTGCCAGGGCTGGGCGTTCACCTTTCTCAGTCGTGTTTGCTTCTCCCTGTCCCGAGGATCTTTGCCAACCTACCACACACCCTTCACCCTTTCTAAGACGAATGAATGAATGAAGACGTGAATAACACATGGCAAATTTAAATATATTATTCAAGGATTCAGCATTGAGATTCTTGCGAGGGCTTCTGGGGGGCCGACACCCAGCACTATGTGAGTACGAATTGTTGTTATATTTGCTTCAGGTTTTCCTGACAGAGATAAACTGCTCTGAACCTATGGAGGCCCCAGGTATGTTCTCCTCACTACCGGTCTCTTCCATTCCTTTCCCAGAATAACACCGGCATTATTTTGCATCCTTTCCACGCATATGTGCCTGGTGATCCACGGCCAGCGCTGCGCACCCCCACTCCATTTCTTTGGCGTGGTTTGTGTGGTGGATTCAGACCAGCAGATATCTCACTCCACCTGTCTTCCCACTGTGGGGTGATGGTGCCCTTGGGGGTCCACTGTCGGCC